>PVJD01004427.1:0-137047 GCA_004026545.1 Mormoops blainvillei | reverse complement strand
GGGGGGGGGGGGGGGGGGGGGGGGGAAGAAAGTGGCAGCGGGAAAATGGAGACAACTGCACTTGAACAACAATAAAAATAAATAACTAAATGAATAAAAAAGACCGCTATATAAAGCACTACAAACGGGGTGACTGAAAACAACAGAAATTTATTGCCTCGTGGATCTAGAGGCTAGAAGCCTTAAGCCAAGGCTTTGGCACGCTCCCTGTGATGGCTCTGGAAGCAAACCCTTCACTGGCTCTCCTAGCTTCTGATGCTTGCCAGCAATCCTTGGCGTCCCTTGGCTTGTAGATACATCATTCCAGTCACATGGCTGTCTCTTCCCCGAGTGTCTTAACATCGTCTTCTCTGTGCTTGTGCCTGTTTCTGTGTCTAAATTTCCCCTTTTCATGAGGACATCAGTCACGTTGGATTAGAGTCCTCCTTTTAATCTGATTACCTCCTAAAGACCTTGCATCCAAATAAGGTCACACTCGGAGGTGTTGGGGGTAAGGAATTCGACATGTCGTTTTGGCGGGGTAATTCGGCCCATATCCGCATCCAAGTAGAGAAGTCTAGTAAACAGATGTCAACTAACTTTAGGTGCTCTAAAGTCGGGAGAGAAGTTTGGTCTGGGAACAAAAATGTGGGAGTCATCAGCATTATAAATGGCATCAATAAGACTGGGTGAGATCACCAGAAAGTGAATGCAATAAAAATGAAATCTGAAGTCATTTAGAACTTGGAAACTATGGAAGAAGTGTCAACATCTCACATTGGGAAGATGTGTTCTAGTTCCTCACGTAGGGGAAACATAAACATAATGAGCCTGCCAACTTCGGAATAACCTTGAATTTATTTATTTTTTTAAAATGCTTGTTACAGAAGAGAATAGTGCTGAGTGGATATTCCTAATTCAGTTTGCCTAAATAAAAAACATTCCAAACAACGCGTTCAGATAACCGATGCAGAATTTAAGCGCTGCATCCCATTAAAGCTCACTAAGGAATGAAAAAATAACAGGCGGGGCTCTGCACGATGACAAAAGGTCTAGCCTCCGGCGGTTCGGGTTTCGGCTATAATTTATAAAAATGCTTTGGATTATGTAGTTCTACAAACATATTTTCAAAAAGCAAAATTTTCTAGCGGTGAGGGATTTAGAGTTGCATGAGGTTTTGTAGATCACCCCGCTGACAAATGAGGGAAGGGAGGCCCGGAGCCCCCGAGGGGCGAAGCCAACCGAGGCCGTGCGCCCAGCAGGGCGTGGACCAGGGCCAGTTAAGCCCTTTCGCTTCAAATTCAACATACAGAACTTTCTGCCACACTGTCTTGCTATACATTAAAAAAAGACCAAAGAAATTTTGTGAGCAAAGTCATAACTGAGACACAAGCCAGTCTTATTCTAACAACAAAGTGAAAATGTATGAAAGTTGCCACTGCATGTCAGTATGCCGTTGTTCTCGGAGTTCCATTGGACAGTAGCTTAGCCTGAGACGTCTTATTTAAATTATGTCAGAAACAAAAATAAGATAGTCTGTGCCCTTCACATAAGGCTGTTTTATGTAAAAGCAAAGACAAAAATGAAAGGCTTCCATAAGATCAATGTCTGAGTCGTGTTCAGTACATTTTGCTAATTAAATAGTTAAACATTAAGATTAATTGTGCATGTAAATGCGGCCACTTTTCCTCATAAGAATATGATCATCCCGTTTTTTTTTTTCCTGATGAATAACCCTTAAACTATATCAATATCTCCCACTTTCTATTTGGTACAAGCTCAAATTACAGGATGCCATAACGATGTTAACAGAACAGCCTCTCTTTCTCTGTCAGTCCTCCTCAACAGAAAGAGGCTCACTGAATACAACAGTGAAAAGAATTTAGAGTTCTAGAATTAGACCTAAGTTGGCACTTGAGCCCTAGTTATTGTTTGCCTGTGTACCGTTTCCAAACTTTTTGATTTCTCTGAGGCTCGGGAACTGGGATTCTATTACTCACTTGGAAAAATGGCTGCATGAAATAAATAACTTAGATAAGACAGATAAAATCTTAACACAGTACTTGGTGCTTAGTAAAATATCGTCAAATGGCTTTCCCAGGAAATAATGCCCGTTTCAGCCATTTTCCCCTTCTCTTGTTTACTTTGTTCTACATCCAGGTTGTTTTATTCCTTGCATTTTTACAGGTAGTGAAAACAGATATGCTTTACATGTTATGTTATGTGCCTTTTAATTCAAGAACTATAAACATTTACAATCCTTGAAACACCTTTCTGTGTGATCTCTTCCTGTATTCCTTGATTTCCATTGACGTTGTGGAATAAATAGCTCTTGTTTATGTATCAGTATGTATCTGTTTACTACTTCAGACAAATACTATTCTCCTGCTACAGGGTGAAAGAAAAAATTGCTCTATAAAATATAAATCTAACTTTACCCTAAGGCTACACAGGTACCACTTTCAGGCTGTACAGTCCATAATTGACACAGAAAAAATAATTTTGAAATAAATAATCCCATTTCACTGTGATTTCTCACATACTTTGAACAAATTTTACTATTTTTAAAAATAGCTGTTTAAAAGCTTCTTTAAAGGAAAATGTGAAGCTTTTATTTAAGCAGCAGCTGCAGCAATCGCCCTACCTATGACTAACCCATCGTTGGGGTTTGGGTGGTAACTTAGCCTAAAAAATACTTCCTACATTTTATCAGAACTATAAATAACATGAACTAAAGCTGTCCCTTCTTCTTGAGGCAGTTTTGCAAAAATGCAAAGAGGAAATTGATTTGACTTCCAAAAATGGACACTTTCGCAGTGTGCTCAAGCCTGAGTCTGTTTTGCCTAAAGATCAGTTTTTAAAAGACCCGGGTTGGGGGAGGGGTGGACGGAGCCAAAAATCCAGCCCCAGACCACGTGAGGGTGGTCATGAGAGGGGGCGTCGCTGTTGTCTGCACTCTGATGACTCAGAAAACTTGTCTAGTGAATGCTTCATCACCAAGGAAACACTTCTATCCCATCGAACCTAGCACCTTTGCGTTTACGGCTTCGAAGCTGACAAGGACCACCTGTAAATAGGACTTCACTCAGGAGCAGGAGTGTGGAGTGCCTCACTAGCACCTACTGTAAGAATTATAAATTGCCTAATTTCGGGATGGAGTGAGGTGCTTTAACAAAAGTTCAGAACGAGGGCCGATCCGGCACCGGCTCTATTGCACACTAATTGTTGCACTGAGATAATTTTAAGGTAATTACACTCCACCAACCCACAAGTAACCTCGCTCAGGCTGTACTTAATCCAGTGTAGGTTGCTATTTCTGAAAGGTCAGGAAATCTCTTTCGTCACCTCTAACTGCTCACCTTTCTTGGGTGCACTATGGGGATGCATAATTCCAACAGAGTGGAAATTCAGTCACTAAATGAAGTCCAGGCATAAATATTCATAGCAAAAACTTCTGGGAAAAAAAAGTCAAGAAATGAAACTAAGTAAATCACAGCCCCCTACAGAGATGACTAAGATATGCTCTAACAACTTACATGGATTTGCTCAAGATTTTGCTGTGATTTAAGAACTCTTCCTGGCAACTGACAGACCTCGTGCAGGTATTTGCATGCTTCATTCACACTTTGCTCATTGATGAAGAAAGCAAGTGCACTTTGAATCTTTCAGACTCTCATCCTCATGACATTTGTCTCCTTCTACGAAAGTCTGGCCTTAAAAAAATTTCAAAGATTTGTCCATGTTCCAGTGTAGCCAAGTGTGCCTCAATTTATATAAAATTACTTGAAAACTTGGAACTTGTTCTACACTCTGATGTTTGCCATTGAATTCATGCATTATCAAAATTGGCTAAACAACTCCCAAACATTGATTCCAATACACTCTATAAATGATAAATTCTACAAAGTTAATAAACCTACTCCCCACCCAATACATATGTGTAATATATGAGGACTGTTGGTATCTTTTATTATCAATAGCAACCACTCAGTTATAAAAGTAACTTTTTACTTTATCACAAATATCAGACTTAATTTTTTTGTTTAACTCAAAGATATCCTTAGAAAGTTTACCTTTCCCTCAGGAAATCAATAACAGAAATCTCATGATGTGACTACAATTTAAGAAGCAACAAATAAAGGGAAACCTTTATTTGACACAAATAAATGACACAAAGCCTTATTGTGTATTTTCTTTAGCCTTGGGGAAACTACAAAAACTTTCCTTTGTCAGGGTGACGCATCCACCAAGAACAATCCCAAAATGAAAGAGGGCTTCTGATACAATTTAGTATTCAGTCACCAACCACCAGCAGCCATGCCTTGTAACTTTGTGTCATGGAACTTTGCCTAGTGATAGTCAAGGCTTGAACTTATTAGTCAAATTTAGGATAAAGCAGAATTTATTAGTTCTGTGCAAACCAAGTAAAATATTCAAATACAAGTAACTTTGTGCTTTGTCTTCATCTTGGCTGATGTAAGAAATTCTATAAATCCAATGAATCTGAAGATTGAATTTAAGAACTGAAAACCCAAATACTAGGTAAAAGTTTGAGAGTTCTAGTAAGATCTACCTGATGGCATTTTTGTTTTTTTGGTAGAACCTCTTTTTTATTTTATATATAGGTTAGCCTGGAAGGAGACACATAACTCTAGCACTACCCAAAACAAAATCCAGTGGAACTCAAGAGTCAAGAATGTCTACCTCAGTCCTCACAGTTTACAGTTTTCACCACTTAGCTGCATGGGATAAAATTATGTATATATTCTTGTGTTGTTCATACACATAATTACATAAATGACTTTGAACCTACTCGATTACTTTCTTGAAAATTATGGATTCAAACATTGAAAAGTCACCTTTACCTTCCTACTATTAAATTGTAAAAAAAAAGAAAAGGAAAGGAAAAACAAAACCAGAAGAAGGGTAAGGAGGCAATGCACACTTGTTTATCAGCCCTTAGAAATGAGGTGCCGCATCTGGTGTTTTTCACACTTGATCCTGGTAAGACGGTGGAACTGAAGGAGAGACCTCTTCCTCCCCCTGCTCTGAAGGAGAGACCTCTTCCTCCCCCTGCTCTTCAATTCAGTTTCTTACTCATGCAGCCATTGGCCCAGGAGGTGCTCAATTACAGTTGAGGAAACAGCTCCTTTCTACCTTCAAATCCAGGGTTTCAGATGGACAACAGTGAATGCTTCTTCTTTAGAATGAGGGCTTTCCACCTTAGAAGATCTGTTTCAGGTAATATGCCACCTTCCTGACATATAAATTGTTTTTAAATGGGTTTGCTGAGACCATGAGTATACCATTCCAAATTCAGGCTCAAACGCAAAGATTTTTTTTTTTCTGCTTCCTATTTTCCAGGGATTTCCAAGAAAAACCACTTTACGGTACAGTTGTGAAATAAACTCCTGTTATCGCCACCCAGGGATGTTGAGCCATAACTAAGGGAAACTAGAAAATGAACCATTTGTTCTTGTGATTAATCCTGTGATTTTATTTATTTATTTATTCATTCATTTATTACCTAATTATTTTCCTGGAAATGTGATTAAAACATGAAAGAATCTGAAAGTGCAAATCAAAGATGAGTGTTATTTTTCATTAGGAATATCTTCCGAATCACCTTTCTTCAATCTTCTGGTTTCATAAAAGAGGTGATGTCATAATTTATGATGCTAAACAGACTGGTGAAATGTCATTACACAAGTGATGTTTTAATTGATGATGTTAGGCTGGTTAGCGGGAAGGTGTCAAATGTCACTTTTGTGACATAAACTGGCCGTTACGATTATATAATATCAATTATTCTTTGGAAAACTGCATTAGATCAGTTAGAGCTGAACCAATTTCATTTGAGCAGGTTCACATTTTTTTTTTCCTAGCTGTTCATCCAGTTCTAATTATTAGGAGTTAAACGTCCTTTGGATGCAGTTTAGACTTTCCTAATGTCTTCCCTGGGTGTGTAATAGGTGTCTTATAGGCCCCTTGCGTTGCACAAGGAGGTACAAGAAAAGCCTGTACTGAGCTTCCAGAAAGGAGGTTGTATCCTGAATCCTCTCCTCCGTCATTGAAATTCCTAGAATTATTCTGTTAGTTGAGATTTAATTGAAATATGATATTGTGAAGCTTCTAAAGAGTCTTAGTTTGTTTTGTTTTCCGTGCATATTGGCTTCTAAGTTATTTTAAGTTTAATCCCAAACTTCTAAGAATACTTGCCTCTCTCCTTTTCTTTACAAATTAAAATTTAAAAAAAGCACAATAAGTAAAGACATATTTTCTTTTAGTCTTGTCCTTTATTATGGATACCATTTTGAAAGTGAGATGGACTAATTACAAGTATATGGACCTCAAAAACCTAAGGGTAAACATATGCACAGCCCTGGCTGGGTGGCTCAGTTGGCTGGAGCATCATCTTGTACAACCAAAGGTTGGGAGTTTGAAGCCCTGTCAGGGTGTGCACCTAGGTTATGGGTTCGATCCCCATCAGGGTGCAGATGGGGGGCAACCAGTCAATTTTCTCTCCCACGTTGATGCTTCTCTCTTTCATTCTCTCTCCCTAAAATCAATAAATATATTTTTAAAATATGTGAATAATAAATACCATGATAGCCATAGCAGCATGTATTGTAATTATGCTCCGGCGTTGTGCTAATCCTTTGCATATGTTGCCTTACATATTCTTCAGAAACCTGGGCGCCAGATATGATGGTTATCATTTTGCATAAGAGAAAAGTGAGGCTTACAAATATATTGCTATTCACCAGAAAATAAACAGTTTGTAAATGCCAAGTATTTCCAGGAACATTGGAGCAATTTAGTGTAAGGTAAACGTGGGGAAAATGCATCGATCGTGTGAGCCCCCATTTTCAGCCTTTGCCGTCATTACCCACGGGGTGAGGCTTCAGAGCTAAGCCTTGGTGTGAGGGCCGAACACTAACAGAACAAAGTGGGGGGCCGGCGAAGCTGAGGCAAAGTCAGTGTGGATGTGTGTGCACGTGTGTGTGTCGCTGCATGTGTCTGTATGCAGGCGTGTGTGTTTCTCTATTTGTGCATGTGTGCATGCAATCGTAGATGTGGACATCTGCAAATGTGTGCACATGAGTGTTATGTGGTTGTGAGTGCATGTGCACGCAAACATGTAATGTGTGTATGCACATGTATATTCGCCTATGTTCAGAGACTGGGAGCTGGGAAAGGGAGGAAATATAAAAAAGCACCAAGATGGGAGTGACAATATCTTCAACATAGATATAATATAGCCTGAGCAAATGATACAGTTCAAGGATAGATCAACCCCTCCCGACCGGGGACCGGGCGGTACCATGCGGACCCAGACATTACCATCCAATTGCTGCACTGAGAGACTTTCTAGCCGGGTAGATTTCGGGGAGAGGCCAGGATGACCAGGGCAGGAGGCAGACCTCATGTGATGGCATGTACTTACCAAATAGTGCGGCTGTATTTCAATAGTCGGGCAGCGGTTACGGTCTCCTATTCACAGCCGAGCAGCTTTGACAGACAAAGACTCGTAGAAAATTGGCGGCCTTACCCCGTTCCTCCTATATCTCCCGCTCCCGATTCTATTCCCGGTAACTCCAAAATGAGCTGGCTCTTCCTAGTGCTTTTCAAGGAATTCCCTCCTTGAATTGATAGTTTTCTTCAAGCATTTCAGTTCCACAGGTCCGTTTTCCTTCTTACAGGTGTGATTTTGGTGTGAACTGGAAAGAAAATCCAAACTGTACCTAAGTGAGTCCATTGGAATCACAGGGGAATGTGAGGTTCTAAACAATTGTGGACATTCTAGAACTTGCATGAGAAAGTTCTCATGTTCACTCTCAGGTTCTGTCAAACCACACCAAAAAGAAATTAATCAATGAATGTGTCACATGAGGAAACATCCCATTATTGTTTTGGGCAACATTTAAAATCTTCATGATAGGTCCTCATGGCAAGTTAGATTTTCCTCCATCCAAACCTCTTTCCTTTGGTTTTCCACTCCATTTCTCCCCTGCTTTCACTTTGGTTTAGGAGCAAAGCCAAATTATTTAATTTAGAAGGCAAGAAAAATATAGAACAGAAATGGTTCCTAGGACTTAGGAACTTTCCCTGTGGTTCTTACACAAAAGAAAGAGATAGTACCTTGCAGGTAACTGTCAGAGGAGGCAGATATTTGTTTATTACTTTGTGAATTTGCAAAGAACTTTTATGTAAAAACATAGTTTCTCACAACTTTGTGAGATCACGATTATTAACATCTCCTCTGACAGAAAAAGAAAACAAAGCTCTAAGTTGTTTAACAAAACAGCTAGTAATTTTTCCAAATACGCATTCCATGATCTTTGCAGTGTAATGTGGGGATTTTTAACTTCTCACTCTGGTTATTGGGAGAAACCCTTATTACTTATGCCACTTGAAAATGCATTAGGCTTGATCTTTTCTTAATCTAAATACTGACCATCGCTTACTTCTTTCCTCCATCACTCAGACGTATTCATTCAGCAAGTGTTCACTGAGCAACTATTGCATGCCAAATATTGTCCCGTGGTTGGCGATGTGATCGTCAACCCAACCGTGCCTTTCTGAAGCTTACATTCTCATAGTGCCTGGCCTAAAAAAAATTTTGTAAATGAAATAATTTTGGCACTCAACATTCCAAACTTTCCTTTGCATTAGAAGCAAGTCACTCGGTCTAGCCTATAAACAAGGAGAGACGAATACCCAAGAATGTGAATTCTAGGAGGTGGGAGTTTGGGGCGGCATTTAAAAAGGCATCCTACCAGAGAGACTGAGAAGGCCTTGGTCGTCCCCAATATCCCTCTGCTACAAGGACATACTTATCATGACCCCCAGTGAAACCTATAAGCTGAATTCTCCCCTCAGAAGATAAATTCTTGTGTCTCACAGCTTCAGCACTAGCTCTTAATTTCCACTAAAAAGCAAGCCTCTAAGCACATGAGGTGTTACTCCTCTGTGAGTGGGTGTCCTCTACATATGTGTTCTCCACCTGAAAACCTTTTTATGAGACAAGTCTTAAGAGCCGTCTCTGATCTTCATAGCTACACCTATGTCCTCTGTCGGCCGCTACTGCAAACAGGAGTTTTGTGCAGGCCCCAGCCAGCTCCTGGGAGGCACAGCCTTGCATCAGGCCAGTGCTGCACACATCTTGCTCCACAGGTAGAAAGCTTCTTGGTTGGAACCACTGCATTGGATGCTTTAGGAACTCACCTGATGCCCAAGAACGTGCAAGCCAGAATGGGGAGGAATTAATTCCAGAAGGGGGAGGTTAGGAGAAATGTTCACCAATTGGAACTGAAAGTCAGTGGATAAATGTTTCTTCCTTTGTTTTCAAGATACATTTCATGCTGCTTCTCAGATGATCCCAAAAGACTGAGCAGCTAGTCACCCACTGTGATGTCCTTGCATGGCCCTCTCTCCTCCCGTTTCGCTCTGGTTCCCTGGGATCATGTTCCCAAAGAAGCTACTCATGCATGGCCATTTTCTTAGATTTTGCTTCTTGTGGAATCCAGGCTAAGACAATCTTTGAGTTTTACTGACTCAAAACAAAACAAAACAAAACACCTAAATCTGTAAATTACTGACGGTGAAATCTCAGTGTTATCACAAGACACCTGGTAAGATGACATTTTATGAAATTTGCAACTTATTGGATGTTGTCCATTCTGGGCACCAAACATACAGTCTCATGGTTAGTTTCCACACTGGGCCTTTGGCTTTCTCTAATATAGTACCCACCTGATTCTTTAAATTTTGGCTGTATAAAATAAAAACAACAACAACAAAATGAATAAGACTCACTCTATAAGGAAAATGATACATTTTCTACAAGTGTTGATATACATCCACTTATTGAGGGCGAGGTTCTCAGGGCAGATGCCGGACACATCATTTGGTGCAGCAGGAAGTCAGGGGCAGAAGGGTCAGCCGACATGGAGGTCTTCAGTTCTCTGCTCATCCTGCAGGTTTTATGAAGAGATTGTGAGAGCAGACTTGAAGTGGGGTGGAGATCAGTATATTTAGCTTGTTTTGTACTAAGTCTTAGTTTAGAAATGAGATTGTTAAGGCTGTCCTGAGGAAATACGGATGCCCAGCAACTGGAACTCTTAGTTTCTGGTCACTTGGAAAGTGATTTGGGTGTAGATCTTTGTTCCATGCACCCCCAGGAAGTTGCAACCTCACAGGTTCCCCAAAGAAGAAAGCCACCAGCCCCAGCTGAGTTATTGTTAGGCAAAGCAGAGAGAGCTCCAGGGTTATTCAACAGAAAATCCTACTGATCACCTTACAAAATAGAACAAACACACAGTGGATACTGAGGTTAACCCTCCAGTTCCTCGCCATTTAGCATCAGGCACGATCTTTAGCCAGTGTGGCCAAAGGGCTGTTCCTCAATTGTTCTCTGCTCTCCTTTATTTGCCAAAGGTGGCTTCCTGTCACAGATCATTTGCGCCTCTTGCTTGGGCAAAGCCTTCTTTCTGGTTTCAATGACCTTATTGTTCAGTGTTGGCATTGCTTAGGTTCTTGACGAGACTCGCTATCAGCTAAGAGTGATCATCAAGTGGTTTTCAGGAAGGCCTTGCTTCTGTCCTTTATGCTGTGCAATGCTGGTCGCGGCTGGCTCTGGCTGTGGCAGCCGCCCGGCTCTCCCAGCTACCCCGCCGTGTCTGACTTCTCCCTTGCAGCGTTGGGGTTCTCCTCTGGACTTTTGGAAGAGGCTTTGTGTGTATTGGAGACGTGAAGGAAAAGAACATTAAAACGCATTTTTTCCAGGAAGCAATGGTTTCCTGTTTGTATTTGGAATTGCATGTGTTTGCTTTTTGCTCTATGCCGTATTCTGCCTGTGAATAACACCATGATATTTCCTGCCAGTCACCATGGCAGAGGAGGAGATCCACGGTGCTACTGTTTTATTCTGTCAGTTTGGAGGTTAATGATAAGTATGTCATTATAGGGGAGAGATATTTGGGTACCTGAGATAACTCGGTTTTTTTGTAAGGTGACTTCTAAAAATGCTCCCAAGGACCCCTGCTTCCTGATATTCATACCCTTGGGCATTCTCACCCCCTGGCACTTGGGCTGAGCGTAGTGACTTCTTTCTAATGCACGTGATAGGATCCTTCTTCTGTGGAGCCTGGAGATGACCACAACCCTGGCTGACCCCTGACTGCAGTCCATGGGAGACCTTGAAACAGAGGGACCATCTAAACCAGCCCGCATTCCCGACCCATGGGTAAATAGTTTTGAAATAGAGAAATAGTTTTGGAGTAATTCATAACACAGTAACAGATAACAAATTCAGCCTCCTCCCAATTACCGGCATTAGAAACCCGTCTCCCTTTGTGAGCCGCTGTAACAGCATCCTCTGGTCGCCCTTACAGGAAAAGCCTATAATCTATGATCTCCTTTGAGTGCAGGCAGCCATTTTCCACCCCCGGATCACTAAGCAACATTCAACCTGTCAGAAACTAGGGCACACAAATTCTATTATAGCCACTATATTTAACACAGGAGCCTGGATAATAAGGTCAGAGATGTATTTTACAGCCTTAGCCTGGCATCCCATTTTTTATGGACTAAGGGCACTTTCTATAGTTCTGATTGAAAATAGCAGTTATTTTTTCTTCCCCCTGATCAGTTATCTTTACTGAAAATGTACAATGCCGTTGCTCCTGACAAGGAGGACATGTATTAGACACCATGTGCTTGCACCTGAATACCCAAGTGATGCATTACATGAATATAATTTACATAATAAGCCAGGCAAAAAGCACGTCTTAGAGACTACATGCTTGTCAACATTTAGAAATGTTGAAGTCTTGACAGAGAGCTGCCTCTTAGAGTGAAGAAAAGAATGATTCTTATCCCTCTCCCCCTTCAAACTCTGAGCAGATGCTGTGCTGCTAATATTACTCATGGTGAGAATTCCTATAGTTTGCACCAAGAAATAAACCTGTTGTATGTTCCACTGTTAATAAAACTGGCACATCGTACTTACCTGGGTGTCTTGGGGCAGATTTCTTTTATTTTTTCAGTGAATATGAAAGATTAAATTCAAGCACTAAGTGGGTTTTATGGCTAAGTTGCAATTTGCAAGTGGGCATTAATTAACATCAGATAAAAAATGAGATTTCTAAGGAATTGCACATTGCCTTGTCATTGGTGGCAGGGTTATAATTATAAACCTTGCCGGAATGAATGATTAAGAAATTGTAATAAATGACTATGCTATAGGCAGGTCCTTGGTAATGAAAACAACAATGTTTGGCACAAGTTTTAGTAAATAACTTAGACCTGGGTCAAATGCATTTCCCTTGGCTACCTTCATAACCTCACAGAGATTGATTAGGGTCTAATAATTACACTTGAATTTCATTGTTATTTTAACTTTTTATTAGAGCCGGGCTTCCTGAGCTCGGGTCAAACAAGCTCCAGAAAGCCAGGCAGGGGTTTTAGGTTGTGGACAGCTGTGAATCGACTTGCTCATGGACTCGAATTCAATACTTTGCCTATATACCAACCATGAAGTAACACATTTTCTAATTCGGTTTTTTTCCTCATTTCAAAATTCAGGGTTGTATCCATATGATAACAAAAATGCACGTACTTGAGAGAAGGAAAAAAATCAACCAAAATGGCTATGTTGCTTCTCAGAAAGCCACCCAATACCATTCTTCCCAATACACCTTGTTTTATTAATTCAACCTTTAGAAAAGACAACACATTTCCATATGCTTCCCGAAATAAAAAGGCAGGAGGGAATAAACTTCTAGAGGTGATGGTTAACACCATGGCATTTTAGATGGCGACAGTTTCACGACTGTACACTTATCTTCAAATTCTTCAAGACATATGCATTAAATAGGTACAGCTTTTTGTATGTTAATTATACCTCAGTAAAAAAGAACAAAAAGAAACGATTGAGTTGATAAAATAATACTGTTTTTGTACCGTTTTATTTTTCATTTCTGGCAGTAAATAAAAGGGAGGCACCTTTTGGTGCCTCAAGTACCCACTCGAACCTCGATCCAGTCACCGAGTGTGAGGAAGTGCTTCTATGCACAGCCCTGGGCTGAGGTTGCACCACCAGCTTCCCAGCCTGGCCCCGGTATCTAAAACAGGGAGCCCAGAGGAATGGAGCAAGAATAAGGAATCCTGACATATCGTGGCATTTATTTGCCCTATAACCTGCTGACCTTGGCGAATTTCCTGGGGTGGGAAAGCATAAGCCACACATTGGCCTAAATGGAATCTATCAATCCTGCTCAAATGTTAGGCAGCTAGTAATTACCTTACACACTAACGATTGAAATGCCAAAAGAATCAAAAGGCCTTTCCTTCTGGAATGAAAAGTGTTCACCTGTGCTTTCTGGAGGATGTGGCCATTACCAGCCTCTGGTGCTGTAATGCAAGCGGACAACAGTGGCATTGATAAACAGAGCTTGATCCAGCCCAGCTGGCTTCCTCTACCTTCACTTTCAGCCCCTTGCTACCTCGGGTCCTTGCATACGAAGTCCCCTTTGCTTGAAATGTTCTAGCCCCAAATCTTCATATGGCTGGCCTCTTTCATTTAAGGATCTGACCAAATGCCACACTCTGTGATGGTCCATTCAAACTTTTCAATTACTTGAGCTTTTGGATAAATACATTTCTTTGTTTTCAAACCTCAGATCCATTATTTACTAGCTGTGTGTACTTGGGCAACTTATTGAACCTTTGTATATAAGTGCGAGTGAATGGATTTCTGTTTATTCTTCATTATTCCAAAAGGATTGAAGGCAACCAAGTCTATTTATATTTTTCAGATGTTTTCCATTTGTGGTGCATTTATTTATTTATCTACTTATGTATTTATTTTAGCTCTTAATTGTCCTAATTTGATTCCAGGATGAATGTAACCTCCCCCTTTTTTTCTTCATGTTTTATTATTAGGCCACAGTCATTTCTTTTACTTCTTTATACATTGATAGTGAGAATGTATATATTATTTAGCAAATCCTGTATCTCAATGGGTGAAATGAATTGAGGGTTTGAAACCAAAGGTCAAATAATCTAGGCAAGTAACTATAATTGAAAAGTAAGGGGGCTATGAATATATGGCACATACTTCCCAGGCTGAGTGGTCCATGTCGCTTCATTATCTAAATAATTGCTCAGCATTTTATTTTTTCTCAGCCATATAATTACCTGGGAATTTATAAGAAATTGGGAATATTTGATCAACTTAATTTGAGAACCTGAGATGTAACTGTTACTAGGAATTAGTTACTTCTAAATTGTTTCTCAATGCCAAATAATTTTTTGTCATTGGTTGGCAACACTGGTGCCATTGGTTGGTGATGTTGAGAACATTATAGTTTTAGTTGCAACCTGATATGTAAACCAAACAAAACTGAAAAGCTATAAGCTCTTCTATATGAGTTTTGCAACCCAAGTAGGTAGCTAAAAACTTTTACCATTGCCTCATGATATGCCTATTAAAACCATTTTTTATTGCTTATTTTGTTTTGTTTTTGTTGATTTTAGATGAACTTATTTAGCACTTTGTGAAACAAGAAGAGGAAGGTGGGCTGCACTACAATGTAGTCTCTGCTCGACTCCAGAAGGAGGAACTAGCTAATAATTAAATACCTACAACATAAGTAAAACAATTAGTTGTTTAAATTTGTAATATAATATGGGGGACGGGGAGGCTGTGATAATGAGTTACTTAATTTAACACTCTTGAGAGGTTTGCTTTAGAAGAGAAAGTTTAGTGAGAAATGAGATATAATATTCTTGCAACGGAAAAAGGGTGCTCACTAGTGGAGAAGAGACGGGAAGCCCAGCCTCCACAGACCAGGTGAAAAAGAGAGCTCTTCTCCCTGACTTGTTTGGGTAATTCAATTCTGTTTGACCAATCGGCATGTTTTGTTTAGCAAGTGCAATGTAAGAATGACAGAATCAGCAAAAACATTGTTCTAAGAAATGAAGTCAGAAATGAGCATGTTTTTTCCTCTCTCAAGTGTGACTTTTCCTGTGGCCAAAAGTTATTGATTCCCAGACAGCCTGTGTCAGTCAGAGAGGCCGGGGGCTGAGTCTTCTGTGAAGTGAGTGCTCAACCCAATGGGCTTAAAGGTATTGCCTTTGTCCATTGTTTAAATACTTTAGACCATCATTGACAAATACTTTATCTTTTAAAGAATCCTCCTACAGTGTCTTTACTAAACTAATTTTCGAAGGCATTGTGTGAGCTGGGGAATTCAGAGGTGATGGAGGAAACAGAACAAACATACTGAAAGCTCCATTATTTGAGTTACAATGGATTCTCCTCTCCTGTTATTTAATCAGGGCATATATAGACAAATTTTATTCATGTACCATTTTCATTAATTTTGCGATGTATACTAGAGAACACCCCTACTATACTTTACTCAGCTGGTTTAAATCAAGTCAAATTTTACTTAGCCCCACTCAAAAACATAGTGTTCATCAAAGCACTGGTTCAAAGTGCTACTTACGTTTCTTCTGTTAAATGTTCGAATAGTTATAAAACAGCTAAAAATTTTTAAAAGCTTTCAGGTCCCACTAACTGCACAGGTAAAATCAGGACATACTAATAGAGTCATATTTCTATTCTACAGTTGAATTCTGAAAATATTCACTTGCCTTGGGTGGTGTACACCCGTTTCTGAATTAAACAGCCCAATCAATGCACAGGATTCCAAGGTAAAACAACTCAGCTAAACAAACAGAGCCAAGATGTTTCTGGAAAATAAAAGAAACGTAGAATTTATTTTAGGATTTGGCTGCCCATCTGCAGAAATGCTTTCTGAATATAGTGCTCAAACTCCTTGATGTGAAAAAGATGAGCTAGGTTATACAATTTAACATGTTCCTTGTTAGAGAAAGAAAATAGTAACAACAACATAAGGCTTTTTATTATACAGGCTTTAAAAAATCACATTGAAATGACAGGGCTTTCCTTGATAATCACGACTGCCTAGCTGGCCAGCTGCAATTGGCTCTCTATTCTATATGAGTAGATAAATTTCCCCTTCGCCTTTGTCCTGTCCAAGAAATCCTGATCCACTAGGCTGATTCTATGACACGGCACCCTATCGAACACAAGCATTCCATTGCATGTCATCACCTTTATCCGGGACCACAGTTCCCATTGTGGGCTGCACATTAAAATCTCCAGGGGCAGCGTGGGAGGGGGTGCTTTTAAAATATGCCCATGCCTGAGTCCGAACCACAGAAGTCCTTATTTAATTGCTCTGTGGTGGAACCCTGGAAATAGCATTTTAAAATACCTCACTGAGGGAGCCAGGTGGTTGATTTCTTTATTTTCCCCTTTCCATCATGGTAATGGCTGAGTACCTTGAAAGGACCAGGTAGCCTCAGCCATGTTCAAGCTCAAGTATGAGGCTTATGCAACAGGGAGACAACCTGCAACCACAAGTCTTCCCATCACAACCTCTCACTGTACATGAAGAGGTGAGGAGGAGACTGAAGAGCGTTTCCTTTTAACAGGCTTGGTTCCTCTGTGATGGCAAGGTGCCCCGGGAGAACTGGCCTTCGGGCGTGCACGCAATGGAATGCAATATGGACCGTGACATTAATAGGGCTGTGTCTTTTCCTCTTCTGTGCAAAGCACAGGCCAGCCATGGGTAAAAAGACAGGGCTGCTGTACCCTGGTTGGATTCCTCTGTCACTGTTATTGGGGAACATGGAACCCTGAACTTCAAACACTTGCAATAATGTTTAGCAGCAAGTAAAGAGCCCTGGCCAACTTTCTGCAGGGAAAAGCTATAAGAGGTTGGAAGTCATCATTTTATTCTTGTTTAATAAATGAAGCTTTTTATTTTTCCCTAGTTATGTTGTCTCTACTGAGTTTTATGTCAGGAAATTTGAAGCTGACGATAGCCTGTTGCTGAAATAAAGTTCAGGCATTTCTCTCTCTCTTTCCCCTTCTGGTTTCCCTCCCCGAAACTTGGGTTCATGACAGCTTGTTGTTGGGCAGGGCATTAGCCTTTTGTAATTTATTGCTTTTAGATTAAATCTGGGGAAACTCAATATTGCAGTTGAATGATTAGAGCAATACCCCTTAGAGTAATAAATTTTCTTTGGTGCTGTGCATCTCCAGATCATGTTTCCCTTCTAATTACATTTACATAAATGATATTCTGTAAAATTAAATTAACATTCAAACGGTTACACTGGCAGGGAGAGAGACAAAAATTAGTTACCAAGTTTCATCTCTTACAAAAAAAAAACTAGTTCTTCTCTGACCATGAATCACTACCCACTCTCAAGTGTCAGCCACCAGCACAGCCTTGGTTCCAGAGCTACAGAGATGTTTGGCACCGGCTAACGGAGATGTTTGTTTTTTTCTTGGAGATTTGGACCATGAGGCCTCATTAGACAGTGGCTATGGTGACTTTTCAAACTTGGCCGCTAATGAATTGTTAATCTTCCTCGGAGCTTCTCGCCTTGATACTCTGCAGCAACCATGGGGAACGCCCAAACTGAATGTGCCCGCAGCACTTTGTTCCCATCTGTGCCTTCCTCACCGTCTGACCCTATCCTGGATCGCAGGTGACACTGGAATCTCCCTATCTTTCTATGATCCCTTACACTACTTCAGTGTGGTTGCATTTTTAAGACTTTGAGTCTCTTTAGAAGTTGCACTGTTGGGAGAGTTTGAATCAGAATCATCAGAAAATCTACCAGGTCCCCATCTTGAATAATAATGGTACCTCAACCATGTTTACAGTATGACAACAGAACAACTTCAGGAACTGTCCCCACTATATCTTTCATTATATCTATTCCATTACATTTAAAATCAACCGTTGATGTTTGTGAGCATGATGATTTGATATAAAATGTGATTTTACTTATGCAATTTATGTATATTATATACATATACATATATGTATATACGAATGACTCCTTATCAACTGGGTTCAGCAATGCCTTGAATACAATCATAGTTACATATGGTGAAATGTCGGATAAGATGGGGCTGTTGGAAGTCCACTTTCAAAGTAAACTTTCTTTTAAAAGAAGCGTGTCCCTGGCACGTCCTCTCCTGGGTGCATTTGCATTTGCACTCCACCTACCCTGACTACTCCTATTCTTCACTTTCTTAGGCTCACACTCACTGCGCTGCAATTACTCATTTAGTAAACACTCAGCAGCACCCGGGGTGTGCCAATGCACTGTGATTTCACCGGAGATAAAATGGGAAGAAAAACAGATGCAGTTCACGTTCTCATATACATTACAGTCTGCGTGGAAATACAGGTGTTAGCTAAATAACCACATTGATAAATGCTTAATTACAACCTGAGATTAGTGTGCAGAAGCAGAAACACAGCCCTGGGAGAACATGAATTCAAATCATCTAACCCTTGATAGAAGGTGAAGAGTGAATATGGAGTTTAGGGAAGCATTTCTAGGGAAGTGAGGTTTGAGCTTAGATGTCAAAGATGAGTCTGGGTGAACCAGGAGCCATGGGAAGTAGTTGCAGGGGTCAGAAGGTGACCATACCAGCCTGGGAGGAGAGCATAAACCAGAGTACTGTACCGGGAGGGACAGTGGCAGGTTTGATTCCAAGGAAGACCACTGTGGTTGGATTATAGGGAGTTTGGGGAGAAAGACGGGTAATGAGATTAGTGAGGCAGTCTGAGTTGAGGTATGCTAATAATTTTGGTTTTATTTTTCAGAGCAATGGGAAACAATAGAAATGTCATTACCAGGGAAGTGACAGAGTCAAATTTCCCTTTTGCAAAGATCACTCTGAGAGCAGCGGAGTAGTCAGAATGGCTGTAGGGGGACCAGTTAAGAGGCAACTACAGTAGTTCAGCCTTCCTAGACCAGAGGGGTGGCCGCTGAAATGGAAAAAATGTGGATAAAATAAAAAGATAATTCAGAGGTAAATTCACATCATTTGGTGATAGTGTGGCCATGGGGATAGAGGGAGAAGGCGGTAAGAGAATACACGCCTCTTGGGTGTCTCACTTTATAACTAAGTGAGTCAGAGATGATGGAGGAATTCGAGAGCACAGGACAGCAGGTTCAGTGGGATGGAGCATCACTGTAGTCTGGGACTATTGAAATAGATATCCTGGGGGAGGGGTTGAGAAAGCAGTTACATACACCTAGATCTCAGAATGGAAGGAAGTCAGGGTAGGTGGTATAAAGAAGGTAACCGAAGGCTTGAGCGTAAACGGGGAGATGCGAGGAAGCACTAGGATTCATTTGACTGACCCTGTCTTAGGTCCTCTGCACCTTAACATTCCCTTACCTTCCCTCATCTGAACTCACCGTCCGGTTCTACAGTGTTCTTCCCACCTTCCGTGTGTGACATTATAGACCTTGCCTTTGACAACGACTTGCTGGATTTTGACCGTCTTAGCTCCCTCTTCCAGTGTCAGCTGCCCTAATCCCGTCTTCTTGTATCTTGAGGAGAACTATGAAGAAATTAAAGAAGATGGTGAACTTGAAGCCTGGGTCTTATTTCTTTCATCTAGGCTTCATCTGGAAAAAAACCTTCTTCCTTCTAATTGATTCACTCATTTCTGTTTATATCAAGAGCTGATTTATAGCATATCCGAACGTGTAGACTAACGAACTGTGCCATCAAGGAGTTCCGTTATACTGCACCTATAATTCATTTCACACCACTTATATAGCATTTATATTAGGTCATACATTATAGTTATTTTCATACCTGTCTTGTTTCCCCTGCAAGAATTCAAGCTCCTTGAAGACAGGATTATTGCTTTAGGTAGTTTTATACCATGCATGACCCTCCACATAGTGCCTCTCACATAACTACCCTTCGACATGTACTCACCAAATCAGTGTTGAGTGACGAGGGGCAGCGGTCTGCTGCAGGAAAACAATCACCGGTATGTAGGTGTAAGGGTACAAGAAATTGAGGTGGGAAATAAAGATGGTAACATCTGCATGAAGCAATGTCCAATAAATATTCAGCCCTCTAGGCTGATTGAATTTTAGGAAGGACTGATAGGTAAAGAGGGAAAAAATCATGGTGAAGAATGAGAATAAAGTCACAGTTTATCAAAACTGCCGTGTTCTTTCATGCCCCACCTCTTCCTTATGTTGTTCCTTGGCTGCAACTCTGTTCCATGCTCCTTCTCCATCCCGCAAGATTTGACCTGATGGTCACTCTCCTGTGAAACTTTGTCCCCACTGACCAGAGTGGGAGGCATCATCCTCCATGATCTCATTGATCATACAGACTATTCTAGCATAACATGTTTATTATATGTGTGCATACACCTCAAGCCCCCCACCAAAACCCTTTGTGGGACTGACTGCACAGTGTCAGCTTCCAGCACAGAAGAGGCACATAACAGGATGGATGAGCAGAAGGAAAAAGGACTCGATAAGACTCCACACCCGCAGTTGAGCATAAATTTGACAGTACATATGACGCTACCCTACCACTAAAATTCGTAAATGTGACTTTTTACCCACCTGAACTTCCTTTTTAAAGGAAAAACAACTACCTTATTCTAGAATTAAAGTTCAGGTTGACTTCAGCTACAACTGGAAAATGAGTTAGGAAACATGAATTCCATCCTTTTATATTTAAAATCTCTATGGCTTTGGGCAAATCATTTAAACAGTGGTTTCAGTGCTATTTTCTGTAAAACAGGCATCATAATCTATCAAATTAGGCAATACCCATGAAAGCAAATTATCCACTGTGACTGTATAAACAGAAAAGAGTATAACATCAGTATTAGTTACTGCTACTGAGGTGAGAAAAGTCAGTGACGGTGGCTTTCGATCTGTCATTTAGTCCATAAATGATTACGAGGGTATGGAATGTGCCCAGGTTAGCACGAGGTGCTGTAGAAGGGAGGAGAGGTTTCAAGAGATGTGGTTTGTGTTCTCAGATTACTTGCAGTACCTATCAGGAGACATGACTAAAGCATATCAACTAAAGGCAAAATACGCGCAAATGCAGGATCCTGCGCAATCGGACCGTTTGTGCCAGGCGGTGCTCAGCAGGAAAAGGGGGTGGGGGAGTGGACACTGTTATTTTTATGTCAGGAGAGGCTTCCCTTCCTTTAACCTTCATAGACACCTCTGGCTGTCCCATAACCTAATCTGTGGCAACTTGCATCAGGATCTACCAATTGGTGTCTCTCTTTTTTGCTAGTCAACCTCTTTCTTCAGCGCAACTCAGCTGAGTCAGTCATAACAGCTGACATCTTTGGCTCAGTCCCTCCAGTCGCCACCTGCAGGCTACAGAGGACCAAAAGCTCCTGCAGCCCTGGCTTTCCCAGGTGGAATGCTAGGTGCAGCTCTCGGAGCCTGATTCAACCTGCTGGCTTCTCGTTGTCTGCATCTGGGCCTGTTGTTAGTAGATGGATGCCCACGGCGCTGGCTCACCCACCCGAGGCGAACAAATGGGACTGGGGCTTCCGAGCTCCTCGGGGAGAACTCAGAAGACCGGTCACTGGAACCCATCATTGCCTGTGGCTTATACACCAGGGAAAGGTTAGAGAAATTTATGAGTAGACACCATATGCCAGCCCAACATCTGCTTCCTCATAAGGGGCATGAATATAGGACAGTGCTCAGTGCATTGAAGATGGGAGTCAGACACAGGAAAAGTGTAATTGAACTGCTCAGGGGGTGAAGACTCTAACACACCGTTAGAAGTTTCCATATTTGTGTCTTTTTATTTATAAGTTTTATATTTCGGGGAAGTTTTAGGCTCACAAAAAAGTGGACAGGAAGGTACAAAGATTTTCCATATGCCCCCCATCCTCACACACATTAGAGCCTCCTCCGTCATCAACATCCCACCAGAGTGGTGCATTTGTTGCAGCTGATGAGGCTACATGACACATCGTAATCACCCAAAGTCCATAGTTTATATTGGGGTTTACTCTTGGTGTTGCACGTTCTAGGGGTTTGGACAAATGAAGAATGACATGAATCCACCATTTAGTATCATATGGAGTAGTTTTATTCTCCCCAGAATTTTTTATTCTCTGCCTACTCACCTCTCCTCCCACCCCGCCATGTTCAGTTTTCAAAGGAAATTTTATGTAGAACATCAAATATCAGTATAGGTGAAGCTGCTCTCATTAGGGTGTTGGGAGGCCCAGGGTCTTTCCCTCATCCTCCTCCCAGGGGTCCCTGAGCTACTGCCATTAGTGCTGGGAATCTAAAAGAAACAGTTTCAGAACTATTTTTGTAGTTTATAAGTGAAGGGAAGTGATTCCCCACCCACCCGCACCCCATACTTTCTGCGTTAAACACTGGAGAAAGACTTATCCCCTTCTGACTTAAGATGCTTGGACAAGCGCTCTTCACAGATTGGGACCCTGGTGGTAAAATCAAATATAAAACGTATTTGAAGTAGACAATGAGTTAACCTTCTTTTAACATGCAGAGTGCTTGCAGGAGGCAGGGGAGTGCAGTACAGGTATCTTGATGTTCTTCTTTAATCTCTGGGAATCTAACAGGCAACAAACATTATGTTTATACTATGCTATTGCTCAAAGCCAGCTTGTGATGCCCAAACCTCAGCTGATAGTGTCACACAGGCAGGCGTGACAGTGGGAGGGAAAGTGGTGGAATTTCGGTGATAGTGCCACCCTCAGATTTTGCAACTTTGGTTTCAGAAGTGGTGATGATGGATGGTGTCCTGGGGCCTTGCATCGTTTTCTCAGCTCTGTACACACCAGGGTTCTTCAGAGGAGCGTCTCCCTCAGAGCTTTCAGTTCTAGTCACTGCTGCGGTCAGAGTGCATGGCCGCCATGGATAGGGTCATAATTAGGTATAGAAGCAGCAGCGACAATAATATTTTTAATTTTTTAAAACTTCTTGGTGCGTTGAGGAGGACGCATAAAACATAAGTGCTTTAGACAATCCTGCTCAAAAACAGGAACTGAATCTATTGGATAATTATGATAAAATAAAATTAAAAACTCAATTTCATTTAGTTCTCATTAAAATGTGACTATGAAGAAAATATGCTCCAAATGAGTATCCAAAAAAAGCAACAGCAAACCAAAGGGACCCCCAGCAGAAGCAGTGCGGTAGGGTAGACAGAGCAGGACCACTGAGGTGGTGAGAACTCTCCAAGGTCAAGTTCCTCTCAGCTCTACTTCTTAGTGGCTGCCCAGTGAACTTGAGCAGATACTTCATCTCTCATGACTTCAACATCCTCCACAGTGAAAGGAAACTAAATTTCTAATTCTCTTTTTTCGGGTGTGGAGAGAGACCCAGTGAACGCAAGTTTTTTTCTTACTCACCTGTATTCATTTCACCCAAAACCACACACCAAGTTATGTGGCTGACTTTACGGAAGGAGCCTGATGATACAGAAAGACACTGGTTTCAGAGTCTGGGGACAGGCAAGTCACTCAGTTGTCATGAGTTCTTGACTCCTCAACTGTAAGATGAATCATCGGGAGGAATAATTAAAGCCTTAACCAACACTCAAATTTTTGGTCCCCCTTGTAGTAGTTTTGGGGGGAAAATAAGAACAACCTTTATACACAACTTCAGAAATAGCTAACTACTGGAGATGCCAAATTTTGAGAGGTCCTCTGCTCTGTGGCTCTGCTGCTATAAACAACTCTGTCACGCTAATGTCCTAGTTTTCTGAAATACATTGTCTTCTTTGGGATAAAGATGGCTTTAGATGAGTTAATACTCTAGGAAGTCCTGAGCCGAATTTCTTGTGGACCATGAGAGTTTTGGGAGCCTTGTTTTCTCTGCTACACTTAATAACGCCTCCACTTTCTTCTCAGGCTGAGCTCCCAAGGATCAAGGGAAAGCTAACATCCTCCTGTGATATGGTTTCATGCTGCTTAAATTCAAATTAAGACATAAAGGAGTAGCTGATAAGGAAACCCTCAACCATCGCCTCACCTCATATATTTATATCGAGCTCCAAGGTTAATAGGTGAAAACTAAAGATAGAAAGTTTGGCACTGATTCTTAAGTAGAAGATTTCTTTGGCTGTAAGACCATCCCAAACCCTTAATATAAGATAAAATAAATCAGAGGTACTTCTCTTCCCACAAGAGGAAATCCAATGGGATGGTAGTAAGTGGATACATGTCTGAGTGTCTCTTATGATGCCAACATTTTGCCTGTGTTCGCGCCAGCACCCGTAGCTTCTCCTGGCAGTGATAAAGGAATGGAGAAGGTTCTCGAGTCTTAACTATCGTCTGACGTATCAGCTTGCTCTGGGCTCCTAGGACAATGTAGCAGGGCCAGAGCAGCATGCACGGGCCCCGCCACAGCCTGTGTTTGCTCTTCCCCGGCTTAGCTTGACCGCCCTTGTTGTGGTCCCGTCCAACCTGTGCGAGCAAAGGAGGACTTGGAGCAAGACTGACCGAATCCTCCACTTTGAGTCCCCGTCTCCTAGCACAGTCACTGGCATGCAAAAGCCCCCAGAAGTGCTTGCTGAATAAATGGAGAATGAAATCAATCAGATACTGTCACCATCTTGTCAGAAAGGAATAAAAGTAACTGGAATATTTTAGACAACGAAAATTGCTATTCTGAAAATGTATTCTTAGATTATTTTGACTTGGTCATAATTTGGAAATTTTCCTTCTTTTCTTTTTTTTTTCTCCAAAAGTGAAGTGATGAGGTAAGCAGTAGAGACACAGGTTCCCTCAAGTTGCATGATGTTAGACAAGTTACTTAACTTCTCCATGCCTAAGTTTCTTCATCTCTACATAGGAGGGGATATGTATTTATAATAATGTGGCCTATTGTGATAGATGTTTTAATTAACTTGAAGATGGGGATTCTTTCACACTGTATATGTATATTAAATCATCATGTATTACACTTTAAATATCTTTAAATGTTATTTGCCGACAATCCCTTAATAAAGCTTAAAAATAAATAAATACAGCAAAGAAAAAAGAAAAAATATAAAATAACCGAATAAAGCAGTTGAGATGATTAAACTCATACTTATGAAGCACTTGGAAAAGTGCCTGGCATTCAAAAAAATTTGTAATTATGGATAATTGTTTTGAGCAAGTCACTGTTTAGATTGGCATGGTATAGTGAATTCTCCTGAAAACCAGACATGTGAATTCTAGTCCTTGTTCTACCACTAAAGTGTGTCTGTCCTTTAACCACTTAGGAATTTGGTGCCCTGATCTGTAGAAAAGGCTGGGGGTTGGACCAACTGACTTTGAAGGTGCTTTTGGCCCTGACAGTCTATGGAATTCTGAACTATTAGGGGCAATGGGCTCCCGGGAAGTTTGTCTTTTGAAGTGATTGATAGTTGGCAGCCTTCTGACATACAGCACTGTGCCAATTTCCTCCCTTTTGGACATCTCCCTTCCTCTGTGCACTCCTGTTGTCTGTGACTTCTACCATGCTTAAAGGAAGATTAAAAACCAGTTTGACTTAGAACAATACCGAATTTTTTAAAAAGACATTTTGCTTTTTCTGCTTTTCTGTTTCTTAAAAAGATGAGAGGCTTAAGGAGATAAAACAAATAGAGAAAAATGAGAAAACGGTCAGTTTCCCACTCCTTCTTAAGTTAACATTTCACAATATTATTTTTTAAATTTAGTTTGGGGTAAATATCTAGAATTCCAAGTATCCTCTTAACTATAAATGATGGCTTTAAAATAGTCCAAAACAAAATATGATATGTTTAGTCCTTTTGATACTTTAGATTTCTGATATTTTTCTTCCATTGATTTGGAAATCCCCCAAATGACTGAATTTTGAGGCTATATCACTGGTGTACCATTTCCATCTACTTAATACAATGAATACATTGACCCCAATATTAGAAATTCTATTTATATATTTTTAAATCCTATTCTACTTTTATTATTCTATATATGCTTTACGAAAAGCACGGTATATTATGTACAGTGATACATACAGCACTGCATGTTTAAACATTTGTATGGGTTGAGGGTTCAATCAAAATAATTTGGAGACCACTGTTTTTGGACAAATATAACATGTAACTTTGGTTCTAGTGGTCTGCAAAATGGGTCAAATGTTTTGATTTTCACAAATTCACGAACTGAGTGTTTGTTGAGCACCTACTGTGTGCCAGGCTCCACCCTAAATACTAGCTGTTCATATGCTTTTGTTTATAAACAGTGCTTTCCACACTGGAAGTGGTAAGTCGACATAGTACATTGTTGGGAAGGACCAAGCACATGACCATGTGGCAGAGTTTGTCTATGTTGGGTCAGACTCTCTTTACTTTAGTGGTTTTGATCTTTTTACCTCCACTATTCATTGCAAACACATGCATGTTTGGCAAGCTGATAAATGTGGGACAATAAAATACAAAGTATATGTCTGAAAACAAACGACAAGGGACCCTTTCACAGCACAGATAGGGGAAATTTCATGCCTGGCAGGTTTGGCACTTTGTGGCTGGCTGGCTGACAGCTGGGAGAAGGAAGATTAGATGAGATCAATGAGGGGCTGGCTAGAATCAGAAGTAATGTGTTAACTTTTAGAAGGCTGAGGAGTTTCAGGCTTCCAGATATTTAACTGCTCGCCAAAGATGGTGTCATTTGTCATTGTTAAGGCTTGGGGGTCATAAGAGAAGGAGTTTAAGTTTAGGGTATCTCAGTATCCCAAGTGAGTTGTATAATGCTTATATGAGGCAGGATGTGTATGAATTTACCCAAGGCAGCATCTGGGCTCCTTAACTTATGTATGTAAACCTGGGATGTACATCCGTTTGAGGGAAGCTTTTATCCCATTGGAAACATGGTCCTCAAAGACTGTTGAGGAATGTTAACAAGTACAGTCTTGAAGCTGAAATCTCAACCCTCCTAAACATTTAGAACAAAATGGATGGAATTTGTATGAAAGGTTAGGAAAGTGGAAAGGGGAGGCTAATGAAGAATAGCTTACCTGATTCAGAGGGCAAGCCTGCAAGTCGTCACAGATGTAAAGACTCAGTCACCAGTGTAATTTAAGCTGGTGTCAAATAAGGGATTTTTCAATTATTTTAGAGGCAGTTATTGGAAATAGCAAGACAACTGAGTCTGGTTTATGGTATTGTTCAGAGTAAGGTATGAGGCCAATCAAAGGCTTTGTTTTGGGGCTGTCCACCTGGAGGGCAAATCACTACAGGGCAGGGAAGGGGAGAAAGCGAACCTGGCAAGATGCCATTTACAGCCTCCCCGTTTCGCCAGCCCGATGTTGTCAGACCCAGGTATCCCAGTCCATCAGATGACTCTGAAGTCTCACCAATCAGTGAGCTGTCAGTGTGTCACCCTGGAACTTGCCACTTTGAAAGGTTGTCTATTCAGAAACTTTCTGTTGATTTTCTGTATTTCAAGGGAATTAAAAGGACCAACTAAAAACAAGTGACAGAACAGTTCAGAATCTCTGCTAGGAAACCTATGGATTTTTGCCCCTTAAGAATGGGCTTTGGAAATGCCACATAGTGGAAACTCTACTCCCCTGGAGTAGAACCTGACGAGGCATATATATCCAAAAATAAAATGAGGAAGGGTAAGTGTTGAATTTTGGATTGGAACTGGCCAAAATAATGTATGAGAGCAAGCCAAGCAACCTGGCTCACGTATCAGCCAGGGTCCCTGAAGGGTCACCAAGAAATCGCATGAATGCATGAGATCTGGGCAGAAGGAGACATCGAGGCAAGCCAGTTGTGATTCTGTGCAATTTAGTGGGAGCTTTTTCTAATTTTCACCCTGTTCGTGTCTCTATAATCTCTAGGAAATAATAGTCCTAGTTATTTCCCAGCTCATCTGGTCACCAGGGTATAGAGACATAACTGTGTGGCTGAGTTCACATTATTTCTAGGTAGGGGCAAGGCCAGACTGTATGCAGCTGAGAGACCAGAGAGAACAGCGGTCACAGAGCTCAGGCCAGACCAGTTCATTCATTCACTGCACTCAATAAAAGTTTATTGAGCATCTACCACATGTTCTCAGTGCTTGGGATTCATCAGTGAACAATACTACTGATAAATAAACAATGAGCCCTCACCCTTTTGGAGCTTACATCTGCTGGGTGTCAAGGGAGCTGACAATATATTCATGGCATTTCAGGGGACAGAGTAAACATGAGTCATAGGTGAGAGTCGGCAACAGGATCCAGGTCGGTCCTTGCATTCCACATGATGCATCTCGGATGAGTGGCTGTCAGGGTTCTGTTCAGGACCACCTCTACTGAGAGGAAGAGCAGGTGGAAATGGAGAAATGAACTCAGAGAAATCCCGATTAAAATCCTGGCTCTACCATCTATTACCTAACCTTAGTCAAGGGCATTAAACTCTCTTTGCTTCAGGTTCTTTATCCGTAAAGTATGGATGAGAATTCCCATCTCATTGTTTGTGTTGCCAGTTAAGAGATTATATATATAATCTCTTGTAGAGGAAAAAATTGTTTTCAAACACTTGAATATACAATATATACTATATATATATATATATATATATATATATACTATATATATATATCTTGTAGAGGAATATATATATTCCTCTACAAGGGGCTGACTTATAGTAAAAACTCAGTAATTTATATTTTCTACTTTTATGTTTGACAAACATAGTTGCCTGTGACAATTCTATAACTTTTTCTTATACTTTTTGGGGGCACTACATTGTTACCTTTTTTGCATTTGAGGTAAAATAAGGCAGAGAGAAATTTGGGTGACTCCTTTGATGGTGAATAATTCTGGCCTCTGCTCACCAGACAGCCTTAATAACCTTGATTAATCTGCAATGTCATTTCCATTTTGATTACCCATTTGAGGTTTCTGCTATTGGTTCATTTTGATCAAAATGTTTCTTACTGAGTTGGATGAAATAAAGCAAGAGACGTGTGTGCACAAAGCAAAAGACAGTGGCTGTCTGATGTTCTTAAATATGTTCCTGCATCTCTGAAGGCAAGAAATAGAGAGCTCTGGGGAAGAAGGGCTGTTCTGGGCTCAAAGTTCAAGCTCAAGGTGAATAAACAAGTAACTTCATGAAGGTGCCAGGACAATCAAATGAAGCGACGTCTTCTGAGCACTGAGTGTTTTACTTGGCACTTAGTAGGTGCTTGATTTCCCTTCTTCTACTCCCGGCAATACCATAAAACTAAACTCAGCTTTCACTAGATTACAGGAGTAGATGGGGCAAGTTTGAATATGCATTATTCTATACCAGGGTAGGCAAATCATGTAACTTCATATGAAAATGAGGAATTTGTGGAACAAAAGAGCTATGTTCTTCAGTAACACTAGTATCCTTTTGGCTGGAAAGACATATTTTTCTTAAATGGCTGGAGCTTGTTGCTCGGCTAGATACATCCTATTTATGGTGACTTTCTCTAAAGCTCATGATTAATGTGGGCTTTTAAAAATTGTTTTTCTTTGTGTTATGTAAATAGAGTTTCTCCCCAGTATGGCTGAATGCTGGTTTTAATTAAATTTAGGAAGGAGGAGGATGGGGGTTGGGTAGCCTGACAAAGTGGAAGAGCATCAGTGAAAATCACATTTATGTTTGTAGCCTGGTATTTAAAAATACAATAAATAATCTGAAAGAGAGGACTTCTCCAAATGGGAAAATAATGAATATGCTTATACTTTCTTATTTGTTCTCATTTTGGCTTCTTGATATGCTTCTTGCTTTGGAAAGGAGAGTTTTATTTTTTAATTGCTAACTATAAGTATTTTGTACTTACCATGCCATGAACAACCTTTGTTTTTTCTTTTTCTCCAGAAAAAAAATCATTGTTTTATGAAAGCGATTTTTGCTACTTAATTAATTATATGTTTATTTGTGTGACTCTGGCTATAACATAATAGAAACTTGAATCAAGGCTAATTTACACTGGGCTACAGTTAATTATAGTGCAGAGTGGAAACTACATTAATTTTTTACTAAAATTTAGCTTTACTCACTATACTCTTTTCTTATAAGAAATACAAATTAGTGGTATAAACATCATTACTTAAAAAAATTGTTTTCAAACACTTGAATAACCTACATTTATTTATAATAGTTATGCTAATTAGAAACTAGTCTCTTCTAGTCCTCAGAGCAGGTACTTAAGAGCCTTTAGTCAGCAACAGGTAAAATGAATAAACTCTGAGACAAACATAAATTATTATGGGAATTTGGGAGTTGTAAAACATTATTTCTTCAAAAACATTTCCTTATCTAGATTTTTTCATGGTTTTGGCCTGACCTTCCCCTCTGCTAGTTCAAATAAGTAAAACTGGTCTGCATTCCTAAATCATTCCTGAAAGTTCCAACTCCCAGCTTCCAATCAGCACTGTCTCCCTGGCAGCTATGTTCTCACGGGCCGCTTCTCACCTGAGGCAGTACCGTGCGCGGGCTCACTAGGGAGGCTGACTGGCTCCTCTCTGAAACATGATTAGGGTTAAAAATGTGCATTGTCTAATGGAAAACTCTAAATTCAAGGCAGTCATGCTCCTTGTGGGGAGGTCAGAGAGTGAGTAGATTATGGGTTGAGGGGGATAAAGAACAGAAGAGGAAGATTTATGTGCTCTGTGGTATTTGAAACCAACTCACAATTGGCCCCCAGAGTCCAGAGATTTACATATTGTGTAGTTCGAAAAAATGGCTTCAAAATTTTAGAGGAACCTTGAAAAGTGCCTCTGATGAGCTTTCCTGGTCAACGGGCCCTCTGATTAATTTTTAAAACAAAAAGGAAAATAATTTGTATTGAAAAAAGCAATTTGCTTGAAAGACATAACCAGTTGACTAGCAATCATTGGGTAGTGTGTAAAGACACAAATTCAGTTATAAAGCTTTGTAAATTTGGACAAGTTCCTTAAATTCTGAGTGCCTCATTATTAAAAAGAGGACAATATTAGGAAGAAATTGTATCATACAATGCAGTATACAAGAATTCAACACTGTGCATTTGTTAAAAGAGGAGAGGAGGAGAGAACAATAATTTATTGCAAGGATGATTCCATCTGCCATTCCTCTCAATGACGATTTCCCCAAATAAACATGAAACAGAATATATGAATTTGCTTCTCCTTTATTTGGTCTTAATGTCTGAGGTCCTCATAGGATGTGAGCATCTCAGTGAACGTAATGTGTTCCCACTGTTTAAAGAAACAGCACTTACTTCTGTACAATAGGATCCTGTATCTCTAAGCTGCCACTTCATCTTGGGCTCAGCTGAGCAGTGAAGAAGGTCATGGACGTAGAGCAGATCATAGTTATTGAGAGAAGATATGGCTATCATAAATATAGGATTTTTCTTACTTAGGCATTTTCGGTGAGAATGTGGACTGTAGGCTTTTTTGCCTTATCGTTAACTTTAGAATTTCCCTCCCAGGTAAGGTGTATCTCTACTTTTATGGCTACTCTTAAAAGATAGCCATATCTTTTGGCTATCATAGAGACAGGATGTACAAGAGTGGGTACCGAGTGTTGGAGGGAGGGAGAAACAGGGAGCTGGTGTTTAATGAGTATCAATTTCTGTTTGGGATGATGAAAAAGGTCAGAAAATGGATAGTGGTGATGGTTGCACAACGTTGTAAATGTGTTTAATGTCACTGAATTGTACAAATGATTGAACTAATAAATTTTATCTTAATGCATATTTTACCATAACGACAAAAAATGGTAGTTTGGAAGGTTCCATGAGAAAATACGCATGTCAGGGACTTAGCGCAAAGTGATGACTAGCCAATACAAATAACTATGATTATTAGAGGGATTATTGGGTGACTTTATATATTGGGTCCACCTGTCTAATTTTATGCCTTCTGACTCAGTCTGATGAATACAGTCTGGGAGGGGATGTGATGGTGCTCCCTGCCAGTAAGCACAGTTTAGGGCATAAATCCCAGAACTCTTCTCTGGATCCCTTTAAATCCTTGCCCCTTCCCCTCCCGCTGCCCACCTCTTCTTTGTTCCCTTGTGTAGCCAGTTCAGCCCAGGCAGGATTTGGGTGTATTTGCTTTCACTTCTGTTTCCGTTGTCACCGTCTAGACTTTGCATTTCTGTGAGTTTCATTCTTTATTCTCTCTGAAATTTTCTTGTGTACTTTACCCGTTTTCTCTAGTTCGTTGCCCAGGATAATTTCCAGTATGATGAGCTTCGGTTCTCAGTACTTGGGACACTCAGTGGTGACCAACCCTCAGGCTCTATCCTCCTTTTCCATGGGGATCAGACATAGTCCTCAGAATGGGGAACCAGGACTTCAGGGTTTCCCTCTTAGAATCATTCAGGGTTAACCTTCTAACTGGGACACAGCTCCTCTGTGTGGCTGGGAGAAGTAAGAAAACAGAGGTTGAGGGCCTGGTGTGGGCTGTCACCTGGACAAAAAAGCCAGGAGTTGGAAAAAATGGGAAGAGAGTCAAGGTCAGAAACAGAGTAACATAAGGGTGGTAGAAGGTATTGAGAACACAGAAAAACCAGGCTCAGACCAGGGCAAGAAACAACAATTAGTATAGACACCTCTGATCTGAGACCCCTTCTCTAAATATAGCCCTCTGTTTAAAATTCCGGGCCAGCTCTCTCTTCTGCCAGTCCTTCTCCCATTTGAAATATCTGCAGCTGCCTCTGGAAGAGGACCTGACATTAGAGTGTGACAGGGTCTTAGAGAAAATGTTATTATCTGTCTTATTTTCCGATGAGGCACAGTCCAGAGAAAGGAGATGGGACCCAGCTCACCCAGTTGTTCAGTGGTGAGGTCTGGACTTGAACTCCAATCTCACTATTTTCAATAACTCCCACTTCATGGCTTCTCAGGGGTGAGGGCCATGACGATGAAGCTGTGTACGACCATACTGAATATAGCACCATATGCACTGCAGTAGGTAATAAATGCTTCTTGATGATGGTGGTGATGAAGATGATGATGATTATGGCCACAGCAAAAACTCCATTTAGATGAAATTAAATGATACTGCGTGGATGAGAGAGGAAAATGCCGTGCTATTTAATGTCTGACATGTAAGATGAATTTGGTAATGAAGCTCGGGGACTTATCAGGCCAGAAAACTGCATTCTCTCATTATACAGCCCTTAATGACCCACTTATTACTAATATAAAGGAAAAGATATACATATAAACACATGTTACTGAATGTTTGGTTGCAAGAAATGAAACTTGTACACCAGCTTGAGGGGTTAGCAACAGACGCTGTTCCTGTCTGAATGATCAAATTTGCTGTTTTCCAGCTGGAAAATGACAACTGGAGTAAAAGGGTAAAGGATGATTTGACTACACTTGTAAAAAGACGGGAGAGCAATGTAAGGAGAGCAGGTGGAGTTGGCTAGCTGCAAGGATCGCTACAGGGGGCCTAGAAGAAGGAGTAGATTTATTTGGATGTCTTACTTATGTCTTCTTTGGGGCCGTGCATTTTTAAAAGTATTCAAGTCCTCACTTATACAGCATCCATTTCTCTGACAAACTCGGTTATCCAAGATACAACTGATAACCGTTAGGGAAAACAAAATGGAGGTTGCATCTCTTCACACAGCCTGATGCACGTCCTCCATAATAGTTCTTCATAGGTCCTGGCTCAGAATTCATTTGCCACCCAGCCTTCAAGAGTTACCTGGGTTCCTAGTTCATAGCAAATTATAAATGGCACAGACTATGTGAAAAGGGTACCTCCTGAAAGGCATACTCTATGACCAGAGCAAATGGGAAAGAAAATTATAAAACAAACAAAAAATAATGAAGAAGAAGTAAACCACAGCAATGTGTTGCCTTTCAGTGCAGGGAAGTTCCTACACATCGTGGTAGCTCTTGGGGACATAGTTGATTTATATCATAATAAAGGAGCTTTGTGTCAGTCATGTCATCTGAAGATTTAGATGGTTTCGATAACATAATCTTTAAGGCCCTGCCATCAAAAAAAAGGGAGGGGAGGGGGACAAATTTTTGATGCTATCTTCCTTGGAAAGACAATACTTAAAAATGGTGGGGGGAAATGGATTTTTATCCCCAAAATGATTTTGGCATCAGAAACACTTATCTCAGGTGTTTGGAAAACTGGCTTCTTCAGTACACTGCAGTCCCCACTGCTGCTCACTGATGTGGCCTTCTTAAGTGTGGCCAGGGTCGCAGTCCTGCCTCCACTGTGAATGAGTGAATGACCTTGGGCAAGATACTGACTGACCTTTACTAATCCCCAGTTTCTTCACTTGTAAACTGTGGATTTTAATACCTACCACAAACAAATGTTCTAGGTACTAACACATTGATTTGACATCTGTCAGGTGCTTAGATTTCTACCTAGAACAAGGAATAGTAAGTGTTAGTTATAGTTCTGTTGCTGTCAATAATATTAACACACCATTTTTTTCCTTCTACTTTTGATTGCGTACACTGTGCAGATTGAAAGCGTGCAGTTATAGGGCGGGGAAGCCTATGAAACTTGAAGCAGTTATTCAGTCAAACAAAGAGTCAGTCTCACCCTCACATCAAGACACCACCACCAACAAAACTAACAAGACTACATTGGGGCTGTCATCCTAATTACTGGCTGTCCCTCCCACTCAAGGCAGTGTAAGTATTGACTTATCCCTTTCTAGTTTATTTGGTAATTTTGCAAGCTTTATCTCATTTGGCCTTCCCAATAACCTGGTGCAAGTTGTACTTATCTGCCCCATTTCATTTCAGATGAGGGAGGAGTATCTGCATTTAAACATCCTTGAACTTGTTTAAATCATCATTTTCATACAAAAATCTAACAACCAATTGCAAATCATCCTCATCTGAGTTTAAGCAAGTCTGCAGGCACCTATACTGGTAAGGGGCTTCAATATGTGGAATATATTTCTTGGTCGTTATGGAGTTTTATATAACAAAATGGTGTCTTTTCTTTTTGATGTTTTTGCAATAAATTAAACAACCGCTTTCTCAATTAAAAAAGTCAAGAAAGAAAAAAGGAAGAGAGAAAAAATAATGTTCATAGAGCCTCTAGGCAGAAACATATATTGCTAGGCATTTTTACATGTTATCTTCCTTTATTTAATCCTAAAAAATAGCTTTTTGCATTAGGCACTCATTGTCTCACACAAAAGTTTCAGAAGGTCAGTAGACTTTTTAAAATTGCAGTAAAATATGCAAAACATGAAATTTACCAGTTTAATCATTTTTTTACATGTATAATCCAATGGCATTAAGCACATGTACAATGTTGTACAATTATCACCACTATTCATTGGGCAGACTTTTGATGGGTGAAGAAAGTAAGTGATACTATCAGTTTCAATCACTAACATGCATTTATAGAATAAAATTAATTAATTTACTCATTTGTTCCTTTAATCCAAAGAGAATTTAAGATGAAGTATAAAAACAGATAGAATACAAATCCAATTTGTGGAGTTCTATGGAGAACTAGAGCAAGAAAATAAAAATTAAACTAGAAGATGAGTTTGTTCACAGTAATTTTTCTGTAAATTCAAGATAAATTTGTGTCCAAGCTCCATAGCTATAAAGTTTATTGTAACATCAAAATTATGACTAAAATATAGAAAACCATCACACAGAATCATCAGAAATCTAATCGAAGGGAACTCTGACAACTACAGTTGAAAGCAACCACACCCATCCAGACTGGCAGGAGAAGCAGAGAAGCAGAATGGGCTGGTCACACATCCATGTGTGGTACATAAAAACTTAGGAGGGATACCTTGGGAAGAAGGTCTCCCAGTCCCCAACCAGACCCCCTACCCCAGGGTTCCAGTACCAGGAAGATAAGCCTCCATAACTTCTGGCTGAAAAAACCAGTGGGGATTGAGCAGTGGAAAAAATGTCTGGAGTCCCAAGCAGTTCCCTTTAAATAACCCACACAAGGACTTACTCAGACTCACCTCCTCTGAGTTCCAGCACCAGGGTAGCCACCTGAAAGGCACCAGTGGTGTACAGGGAAGAACCGAAGTGTCTGGCATCAAAGCGGAAGCTGGGAGACAGCTTTCTCCTAGAAAGAAAGGTAGACAGAGGCTATTCTCCCTTTTCTGTACCTGCCCTCCCAAAGAGCCATAGAACCAGCAGGTGGGTGCCATATCTGGGACTTCATCAACCTGGCTAACATTGTTTACCCTGCCCTGTAGATCTCCCTAAGACTCCATCCCACAGAACTTATACCTGCCCAAGCTGTTAACAGTGACTTTTCCATATCAATGGCTGGTTTCGGTTCATGCTTCATGACTCCCTAGATCCTATCAAACAAGCAATAGGTGCCCTCAGTAAGCCCCCAACCAGCCCTTACTTCTTGCTAAGCCACCCCAAGTCCAGCACTAACAGTGTATCAAAACTATGAACAATAAAATGGCATTAAATACATATCTATCGGCAATTGAATCTAAAAAGCAATCCAAGAAAACAAGAAAAACAGAGACAGAATCATGGATACAGAGAAGATTTTGATGGTTGTCAGATGGGAGAGGGTCTGGGTGAAAGGGTGAAGATGTGAAGGGATTAATAAGTACAAATAGGTAGTTACAGAATAGCCATGGGGATGTAAAGTACAGTATAGGAAATGGTGTAGCCAATGAACTTAGATGCATGACCCATGGACATGAACAATGGTGGGGGCATTGACTGAGGGAGTGGGAGGTATTTGGTGGAGTGGGCAAAGAAGAAAACTGGGACAAATGTAATAGTATAATCAATAAAATATAATTTAAAAAGTTTTTATTGTAGTTCTTTTCCTTATTCTCTCATATATGTATTGTACTTATTTCTATACTAGTTGGATGCTTCAGATTCTCTTTGTTTAAAGTAAATTGTGCATTAAAATGTACATATTTATATATGCACATTACTTCTTGGAGGTATTTCAGAACTCAGTACCTACAGAATTTATTTATTTAAAAATACCATTTTTCTAAATTTTACTTAAAGTATGTATTTTGTAATTCTCTCAATTACACAGATAATAATGACAGTAATTAATAAATGCTCACTCTGGGCCAGGTACTGAGCAATTTTGCATATATACATTCTACCCCACTTTTCTATAATTGTATGTGCGTTTGCTTGCCCCTCTTTACAAAGCGGGGCATATACTAAAGCTAAGCATGAGTTGAACAACTTGGACAACACTGTTTGAACTGTGAGGGTCCACTCATATGTTCATTTTCTCCTATAAATATTGTAAATGTATTTTTTCTTCCTTGTGGTTTCCTTAACATTTTCTTTTCTCTGGAATATTTCATTGTAATACCACACATAAATCAAATAACATAAAAATATGTGTGTTAGTTGGCTATGGGATTGGCAAGGCTTCTGGGTCAATAGTAAGCTAATAGTAAAGTGTTGGGGAAGTCAAGAGTAATACATGGATTTTCAACTGTGGGGTGTGGTTAGCATCTCTAACCCCTGAGTTGTTCAAGGGTCAATGTAATTGTAATAAATAAACTAGTATTTTGGTTCATCCTCATTTATATTCACATACACCAAAACTTCCTAATGGAGGGCATGGTGGTAAAACAGAGAGGATAGTTCCTTTTCTTCCTACCTCCTGAAGGAGTTTAAATGAAGCACGGTGCCCTGTTATTACATGGCATAACCTGTCAAAGTAAAGAACTATATGTGTTTAAGGGTTTCAGTTAAAAAACATCTGAGGGCCACAAGCAAAGGCCTTGGGTACAGGTAGAAGGAATTAGAAACTGGGGATGAGGTCGAAGTTTAGGTAACTGTGTGGAGTATGCAGCCAGTCACTAAGACAGTAGTAACAACAAATTCTAAAGCATAGTTGGCAAACCTTTTCTGTAAAGGGTATAGTAAATATTTTAGGTTTTGTGGGCCACATGGTCTCTGTCACAGCTACTCAACTCTGTTGTAGTGTGAAAGTAGCCATAGACAGTTCAAAATGGGTGTGGGTATGTTCCATAAAACTCTGGAGAACAATTCCTGGGCCCTTTGTGAGGAGTCAAGGTTGTCTTCACCCTCTTTCTACAGTTTCCTACAGACCTCCATAGTTCCTGCATTTTCTTAATCTAGATTTACTGGGGTTCATAGTCTTCTAAGCTTTTCAAACATGTATCATACAATTTCACATTACCCCAGTGAGTGGATTTTCCTCTGGTTTTATTGACAAAGAATCTGAGACTCGAGCACTTTAAGGACCTTGTACAAGGTAACCAAGTTAGCAAAAGGGAGCACCAATGTGATGCCACATGCTCTGACTTTACAGGCACTGTTTCCATAGTGTGGATTTTTCATCTGCACAGATTTGGTAATGTGAAAAATTATTAGTGTCATTTTGGGTGGCATCTCTCATAGTGCCTAATTACCCCTCCCATCCTGAATATATCATTTGCTTAATTCATTCATTCAACCAATATTTATTGAAAGTATCTTTTATGCCAGAAAGGGTGTTAGGCTCTTTTCATATAAGAACAACAAAAAACTTGTATGAACCTTACCCTCAGAGAGGTATAAAGGAGGCCAACATCACTCAAATAAGACAATAAGTATTATATTATTATGATTGTAGCAAGAGCTATATGTCAAATGTTCTAATCCTATGATAGGTATTAGTTCATCCTGTCTGTGGAAATCTGAGATTTACCCTAAGGAAAGATAATTAATCAAAAAATAGAAGGATAGGAAGGCTTTAATGAAGGAAAGAGCATTGAAGATGAAGTTAGCTTTCCAGACTGAGTAGCCAGCTTGTGCAAAGGCCCTGTGGCAGGAGAGAGCATCCCATTTAAGGGACTGGAAAAAAGCAAGAACAGTAAAACCACAGAGGACAGGTTGGTGTGGAGGACCCAGACCAGGGCCATGCTAAAAAGTTCTGATCATCACTTCGGATGAACTCCCTCAGAGTACATACTTATTATTAAAAACAAATGAAGCCACATAATGTTTAAATAGAAGAGCAATATAATCCATTTTTATTTTGAAAAAAAATTTTTTTTTGCAGCAGCAGAGTGGATAGCGTATAAATAAGAACAGATGTGAGACAACAGCTAGGAGAAATGGATACACGTAAGAGACAGTTGGCAGGTAAAATCAGGAGCATTGGTGGTAGGCTGAATGAAGGTATTGACCTGGCAGAAATGCAAAGGCTTCCCCCTGGTATTCTAGAGACGGTGGGCTGATGTCTCACTCACGTGACTAGGAGCACTCTTCTGGGATCTTTTGGGTGGAAGTTTGCATCATGTGATTAGGCTTTCACACTTTAAGTTTGACATATCTTTGAGATGTCAAGAGAAGCCATCGAAAAACATTTACAAGCCTTAAGTCTGGCCTGTTCAAAGGAATAATCTGGAATGAAAAATTTTAAGAGATGCCTGGTAGCCGGAATCAGGCAGAGTATATCTACGTTCTTATGATATATGCATCAATTTTGCTGTTTGTTAAAGGGGAATAAAATATTCCCTATAATTTGGTAAAACCAATCATTGATGAAACCAAATCAATGGAAGTAGAAACAAAGGCTTTTCATCATAGGAGACTTCCTAAAAATATAATGCAAAAAGCATCTATTTTAGGTTTGGGAACAAAATTTTATTTTCTTGGGTAAGTGACCATATATTTATCTTAACTCACACTGTATATTCAGGAAAAGCGTTAACAGTTAGGCAGAGCATGCTGTGAACTTTTCAGGCTGTTGAGGCTGAAGACCGAGGTAAAAAGTTTTGAGATCTGCAGAGGGTGGACAGGGTTTGTTGCTTGTTTGTTTATTGTGCATCTTTCTCACTTTATGCCTCTTCTTTGCCTGAAGCTACCATTAGGAATGAGATGTTATAGTTGCTATTTTCTAGTGAAGTATGTAAAAATAAATGTGAGCTAAATGCACGTTTATGAGATATTTAGAAGGGAGTCACTGCAACCCTACATCTGATTTTACTTTATTTCTTCCATGCTTTCCTTCCCCATGGTTTTGTTTACAGCCTCTGCTTCAGCCATGGGTACCTGCTCTGTGTATTCATAAAAAATTGTCAGCTCCAAAAGACAATTGGAAGACACACACAGACACACACACACAGCTACTTGGGGGCACAGGTATTTTTTCCAATTCTTCTACAAAACGTGATCTCTAAAAAAATTGCTTGATCATTTAATTTTTATCATAAATTGCAAAAGGAAGTTGGTTTAGGCCTTCCTTAGAATCACGTATCCCAGGATGAGACGTTAGACCAGTCACTGACATCAATGTACCTGGCAGTGAAGGGTGTGGGATGGAGTGACCCACACTTTATGGGGCAGATAGAAAGTGCTCAAAAAATCTGATGAATGGATGAATGAGTAACAAGTATTGACTGCTCTAATTCCATTTTTTCTTTTTTTGCCATTCTATTTTAAGACTCTACTTTTAGAATTCCTTCTTTTTTATGAAGGCTTACTCATAGTATATGCCCGATAAATGTCTGTTAAATTGTTTCATAAAATACATCTGAATCTTCTGGAATTTCTACCAGTTAGTCTTTTAAAAAATGTTTTATTGTTTATGCTATTACAGTTGTCCCATTTTTCCTCCTTCGCCCCCCTCCACCCAGCCTACCTCCAACTTCCATAATCAGTCCCCTTACCACTTTCCATGTCCATGGGTCCTTCATATATGTTCTTTGACTAATCCCCTCACCTTTCAATCGGTCTCCACCTTTTCCCTCCCCTCTTATAGCTGCCAGGCTGTTCCATGATTCTGTGCCTCTGGTTCTATTTTGCTCATTACCTTATTTTGTTCATTAGATTCCTCTTATGAGTGAGATCATAGGGAATTTGTCTTTCATGAACTGGCTTATTTCACTTAGCATTATAGTGTCTAGTCCCATCCATGCTGTTGCAAAATGTAGGAATAAAGCGCTCTCTTTCTGCTGCGTAGTGTTCCACTATGTAGATGCACCAGTTTTGTTTCTTTTTTAAATCTACTCATTTACTGATGGGCACTTAGGCTGTTTCCAAATCCTGGCTATTGTAAATAGAGCTGCTATGAACATTGGGGTGCATAAATTTTTTTCAGTTGGTGTTTCAGGATTCTTGGGGTATAATCACAGCAGTAGAACTCCTGGGTCAAAAGGCAGTTCCATTTTTAGTTTTTTGAGGAAATTCCAAACTGTTTTCCACAGTGGCTACCCCAGTCTGCATTCCCACCAACAGTGCACTAGATAGGGTTCCCTTTCCTCCACACCCTCACCAGCACTTGTTGTTTGTTGATTTATTAAAGACAGCCTTTCTGACAGGTGCGAAGTGATATCACATTGTGGTTTTAATTTGCATCTCTCTGATGGCTAGTGATGTTGAGCATTTTTACATATGTCTATGGGCCATCTGTATGTCCTCCTTGGAGAAATGTCTATTCAGGTCCTTTGCCCATTTGTTAATTGGGTTGTTTGTTTTCCTGGTATTGGGTTGTACGTGTTCTTTATATATTTTGGAGATTAAACCCTTGTCTGATGTATCATTGGCAAATATGTTCTTCCATACAGTTGGTTCTCTTTTCATTTTGATGATGTTTACTTTAGCTCTGCAGAAGCTTTTTAGTTTGATGTAATTCCATTTGTTTGTTTTTTTCCTTTATTTTTCTTGCCCTAGGAAACAAAATATTGCTACATAAGGTATCCAAAAGACAAAAATCATGCAATCATATCAATACATGTAGAAAAAGCCTTTGATGAAATCCAGCACCCATTTATGATAAAAACACACAGCAATGTATGAATACAGGGAGCATATTTCAACATAATAAATGTCATATATGAAAAACATACTGCCAACATCATACTCAATGGGCAAAAACTAAAAGCATTTCCCTTAAGATAAGGAAAAAGACAGGGGTGTCTGCTGTCACCACTGTTATTCAGCATGATACTAGAAGTCCTAGCCACAACAATCAGAAAAGAAGAAGAAATAAAAGGCACCCAAATTGGGAAAGATGAAGTAAAGCTGTCGTTACTCACAAATAACATGATATTCTACATAGAACACCCTAGAGGCTCCACCAAAAAACTACTTGACCTAATAAATTAATTTGGCAAAATAATGGGCTACAAAGTCAATATTCAGAAATTGATGGAATTTTTGTACACGAATAATGAACTAGCAGAAAGAGAAACTAAGAAAATAATCCCATTTACTATTGCCACAAGAACAACACAAAGAAAATAAAGTACCTAGGGATAAATTTAACCAAGGAGGTAAAAGACCTGTAGGAAAACTATAGGACACTGAAGAAAGATATTGAGGAAGATACAAATAAGTGAAAGCATATACTGTAGTCATGGAATTGAAGAATTAACATCATTAAAATGACCATACTACTAAAACAATCTATACAGTCAATGCAATTCCTATGAAGATACCACTGGCATATTTCACAGATTTAAAGCAAATATTCCAAAAATTTACATGAGCCAAAACTGACCCTGAATAGCCTCAGCGGTCTTGAGAAAGAAGAACAAAGTAGGAGGGATCACAATACCTGATATCAAACTATACTACAAGCCACTGTAATCAAAACAGTCTGGTACAGGCATTAGAACAGGCGCATAGATCAATGGAACAGAATAGAGAGCCCAGAAATAAACCCATGTCTCTATGGTCAATTAATATTTGACAAATGAAGCAAGGGCATACAATGGAATAAAGACAGTCTTTTCAGTAAACGGTGTTGGGAGAACTGGGCTGGTACATGCAAAAAAAATGAAACTAGACCACCAACTTACACCATACACCAGAATAAACTCAAAATGGATAGGAGACATGAATATAAGTCATGATACCATAAAACTCCTAGAGGAAATCACCAGCAGCAAAATTTCTACCAGTCATATTCCATCCCTGGGACCATGTAGAACAAGTTGGGTTTCCTTCTTACATCTTAGTCCTTTAAACATTGGAAGATGACTACCACTTTTCCAGAAGAATCCTAAACAAGACAGGCAGCCCAACTCTCACCATGGAGCATTTTGTCTTCTCTTTCTTCTGGACAACTTATGACAGTCACCTGCCTGCCTCCCTTTCCCAGGGCCCTTGGTTGAGAGCTTCAGTGCAGCAGTTCACTCCTCTTCACAAACATAAATAATCACTTTATCCAAGAACCTTGCTAAGTTCCTCCCTGGAGAATCAGTGACCCTTATGATTAGGAATACACAAGCAAATTTAATAAAATTGTTAGTAGTCCACCAGTGGGAACAGGTCCTCCAATAGGCCCAAGGGGATGAGAGAGGCTATGTTAGAGATGCATACCAAATGCTATGGCTGCTAAGAGAAGGGAGAGACTGATTGCCTAGAGAAGCAGGGAAGACATCTCAAGGGAGGGACACTTGAATGAAGCCTTAAAGGGTGAGTGATAGTGAATCAAGAAAGGAGATGTAGAAAGGCACCTTAAGTAAGGGGTGCAAATGATAAGTAAGAGCATGTATGCAGAATGGGGCAAAAGTAGGTTTACAGTGGTTTGTATGGAACATAATACAATAATTAATTAATCAAAGAAGAATATACTCTGTGTTTTGCATACTCAGAGTTGTAAATCTTCTTTTGCCCCTCCCTCTATTGTTGTCGTGAGAGAAGCCCAGTGTTGTTGGGATTCAGGCTTCCCAGCCTAGGCCCATGGTGGCATTTAGAAGCAGGGCTACGACTTCCAACTGCCTGGTCTTCTTGCTGGGCTACGACTTTCCAACTACCTGCTCTAGTACCACTATCTGAACCTAGTTCTCCTGGCGAGATGCTTTAGGCCACCCTTCACCGTGGGCATTACAAGTGTTATTGTAAAAACAATGTTGCATAACCTTATTGCGTAAGGTAAGGCTGACATGCAGCAGGTCCCCCGTTAATGTTGTTCTGCTCAATGTTGTTTCCTTATAACATTGACGACTGCTGTAGAAACTTAACTCTTGTTTATATCAATTAGTTTGTGATAAAAGTGGTTTCGCTATCTGTCGTTTTGTTGTAGTTCCAAAACCAATCGACAATGTTAAATGAGGACTGCCTTTATTTCTGTGCAGGGGAAAAATGAGAGTCATGCCTACTGGACCTTCTGATAAATGAAGTTTCTTGAGGGAAGAGGCTTCTTTCATTCATTTGGGGATTCTCGAGATGTAGTAAATAGTCACAGATCAATGGAAAATTCTAAGTGCCATTAAACTTCTGTCATGTTGATGTTTGTAGCACTTTTATTTATATCATTGAAATCATATGAAATTGAATAGAAAAAATTTTTTGAAGTCTCTTGTATGAATTGATTAGGTTTGGGGCAGAGAGCATATTACTTTTTTTATTAGTGAAGATATGTCTTAAAATGTAAAGGTCACACTCCAAATTTGGTGACTCTTACCTTTCTGATTATATGACCACTTCTTTTTATTTTTTCAAATAGCAAATCTTTAATTTTTATTGAACCATTATAGAAAGCACCATGGCCAAACAACTTTTCCAGAATTTTGACATTGTTTTTATTTTTATCTTTCTAGAATAAAAATATCAACTCTTTAGCACTTTGGCACCTCTGCATATACCCAAATCTTCCCCATAACCTTCAAAACATTGTGAAAGGACAAGGTGCCTATAAGGATTTATATTTTTAATGTTAGTTTTTCAATTATAATTTACTTTCAATATTATTTTGCATTGGTTTCAGCTGCATTTTTAATGCTGGACAAAATGGGAGAGTCACCTTGTAATGGGGCATGGAGCGTATCCACCACAATCCTTGACTGCGGGAAGGGGGGAGTGGATGATATGGCATTTGAGATTCAGTGCATAATAATGGCAATTTAATAGCCATGCTTTCCTGAAGGGAAAAGGGCTGCTGCACAGGGCAAATTTTGTATGTGCCTGAGAACATTCAGGGACTCATGACATAACCAGGATCTAGCACCTGCGTGAGAGGCATGGGGCGGATGCCCACCCTGGATGTCCGTGCATTACTGGGAACTTCTGCCCTGACTAAAGATGGCAGCCAAAAGAGGGTAAAAGGTACTGGGGAACTGACAAAAAGGGTAGAACTAACGCACCATAGGAAGGGCTGGATATGAGGCCACACAGGAAGTTCCAGGCTGAGCATTTAAATGAGGGTGGGTTGAAAGAGAAGGGAGAAGCTATGTAGTCTGAAGAGAGAGAGGAGGTTAAAAGTTAGAAGTCCAGTGAGTCCCCTGAGCTGGTGGTGAGGTGGGGCACCTGCCCAGCCACCCAGATTCGAGTCTGCCTGGAGAGGACGGCAGCAGAGCTGACGGAGCTGCACGGGACCTGCCTAGCCACCCGGATTTGTGAGAGATGCTTGGAACTGAACTTTGACCGGGAATGCTGACCTGCTTTCTAACAGATGGTAACTCTGACTGGCATATTCTGAAACTGGCCTGGTTTGACAAAGGGAGGCAGGACTATGAATTTTGGGGTATTTTTAAAGGGAGTGAGACATAATCGCAGAAATCTGCCATTATTCTAAATCTGTATAACCTTTAGATAAACAAGCCCTTTCCTTTTTCACCAAACTCTTGCACTAGGAGTCACAGTTCTTGGTGGCAGGCAATCGAACCCCACAACTGTTCCAGAACAGCATTGGTGGGTTTCTGTAGCAGCAATGGGGACCACAAAGGGGCGCTGAATACTGCCCATGGCAGGTCGGCCCCCTCAGGAGTGGGATAGTGGAACTGTGGAGTTTCCTAGTCTCTGAGAATTTCTCTGCATACCTCTTGAGGGCATCGGCCACCTAAACATGCCTGGAAGGTGAAAAGGGAATGGGTCTTGGAAGGGGACAGGATCTGAGAAGTGATTTGTTTGGCTGAAAATTTGCTTGTGAGCCCTGTTTGGAAGAATGGAATTGTGGGTTCAGGTCGTGCTTATATGTTCCCAGTTTGCCTGCATTCTCTCAGTCAGCTTTGGGCTTGTGTGTCCAGGCCAATTGGAGCTGTTTTGGGTTGGTCCCTAGGCGAAGCCCACTGGGGAGAATTTTGGAGGACTGCAGTATGTACTGCCATTATCCAATGTCCAAGGAGGTATTGTTTTATTATACTGCTTGACCTACATATGTTTTGGATTATGGGGAAAGGTGGCCCGTGGGCAGCTCCCTGAGTTACTGTGTCATTGTGCAGTTGGAACAGTATTGCCAATGGTTGTACGAATGGGTTGAAATACATTACTTCAATGCCTTTATGTTGTTGTATAATAGGGTTTTGTCAGGGACAAAGAATCGCTCGATGGTACAGAGAAGGGAAGTGGCTTCGAAACCTCTCCCTGGTGGTAAAGCATGGGAAGGGAGAATGAGCAGAGAAACCTCATCAGTGCTCTGAACCCAGGGGACCGAGGGCTGGTGGCAGGTGGAGCTCCCTGGAGCTGCCCCTGAAGTAGAGACCATAGAGCCAACGGCTCCGCCCCTCTATGACAAGGGAGACGTCTCTTGCCCAAAGACCTGTCAGGGTACCCAGTATGGCCAGGGAGCCTCCCAATTTGGAGCAAGCCAATCCTCTTTGAGGAAATACCCTATAGGTGGAGTGAATCAGCAAGGCCAATGTTCCGTTCTCCACTTCAGACTCACTGAACTGGAAACTTTCTAACCCCTCATATAGGGACGATCCTCAGGGAATGGCAAATCTCATCGCCTCCATTTTTGCCACTCTTCGTGCAAGCTGGGCAGATGAACAGGCTCTCCTCCATGTCTTGTTAACTGAAGATGAGAGACAGCTAATGAAGAGGCCCAACGTCTCAAAGAGGTTCCCAATGGGATTCTCAATCCAGCTGAGGCAATTCCTTTGATGGAGCCTAACTGGAACCCAAATGGTAGGGGCCTAGCCTTCCTAGAGCATTACAGACAGTGTGTACTGGAAGGATTTAAGAAGGGAGCACCCAAGCTAAAGAGCCTGAGTGTGATATGGGGCCGTCAACAAAAGCCAAATGAGGACCCTTCTGAGTTTTTAGAGAGGCTCCCTCAGGCCTATGGGAAGCGCACTAATGCTGCCCCGCAGGCACTGGAGAATGTGTGGACGGGAACATGACTTTCAGCGGGCGAAGCACTCCAGATATCAGAACGAAACTCCAGGGTATAGATGGGGCATTAGGAATAAGTCCCTCTCAGCTGGTGGCCATGGCATTTACAGTTTACAATGCCCAAGGAAAAAGGAAGGCAAAACAGGGCGTACTGTTCTTAGAAGCAGGTTGGGGAGGCCAAAGGAAAAAGCAGGACCCTAACGGGAGGAGGAAGGGCCTAATAGGCACCCACCAAAGTGCCCATTGCAAGGAGGAGGGCCATTGGAAGAAGGAGTGCCCCAAATTCAAGAGGAAAAATAGAAGTGAGAACACTCACTGAGAAATGCTGAGAAGCGGAGGGGAGCCTGATGATGAACGAGGAGCCCGGGGGCTCTGTTGGATATCTCCTCACCTATTAGTATCCCCCCATGGGAGCCCCGGGTACAGCTGACTGTAGAGAACAAGCCAATTGATCGCCTTGCAGATAGATACAGGAGCTACATACTCAGTGTTCAACACAAAATTAACCAAGAAAATTTCAGATGCAGTAACGGTTACTGGAGTGACGGGACAGTTACACAAAACAGGCATTCCTACAACCTCTGGAATGCCAACTTGGGGATCAGATGTCGGTGCATAGTTTTCTCTGCATGCCAGATCGTCCCGTTCCATTGCTGGGCTGAGATTTACTTTGTAAACTGCAAGCACAAATAACTTCTTCTCCCGAGAAGCAGCAATTATGTGCGGAAGTCCTGCCAGAACATGCCCTCCAGGTACAGGCGTTCCTGACCTGTCCAGAAGGTCCCGGAGATGAACTCGTCCCACCTGAGATCTATGAACAGGTTGACTGAGCTGTTTGGGCTGATGAAATCCCAGGTAAAGCAGTTAACATGCAACCCATAACAGTTAATCTAAAAGAAGGGGTACGGGTCCCACGAGAGAAGCAGTGTCCCCTCAAGAAGGAGGCTTTGGAGGGGATCCAGCCAGTGTGGCAGAAATTCTTAAAATCGGGACTAATTCAGCCATGCCAGTCACACTACAACACTCCCATTTTGCCAGTCAAAAAGCCTCACTCTGATGAATATTTGTTTGCACAGGATCTTAGGGCAATAAATGACATTGTTCAGGACATTCATCCTACGGTGCCCAATCCCTACACTTTTCTGCCATGGTGCCTCTGGGGGTAGCAAATGGTTTTCAGTCCTAGACTTGAAGGATGCCTTTTTCTGCATCCCAGTAGATGAATAAGCTCAGCTACTGTTTGCCTTTGGATGGCAGGACCCAGGAACTAAAGCCGTGCTCCAATCCTGCCGGCCCGCGCTGCCGCAAGGATTTGGGAACTCCCCGACTGTATTTAGGAAAGTGCTGGTAGAAGACTTAAGGGATGTTCAGTTGGAATCAGGAGTTCTTTTGCAATATGTAATGACATATTGATAGCCAACAGCAACTACAAGGACCGTTTGTACATCACCGCCACAGTCCTAAATCATTTGGCAAAAAGAGGATGAAAGGTGTCACCTTATAAGGCCCAGATTTGCTAACAGGAAGTGGTATACCTGGGATTTCAACTGAAACAAGGTACTAGGTATGGGCTTGATGGCAGATAGAAAGCAAGACCTTGCTACATTAAAAATCCCAGAACACCCAAGGCAACTCCATGGGTTCTTAGGAATTACAGTGTTCTACCAAATTTGGATTCGGAGCTTTGGTTTTCTAACAAAACCACGGTGCAAGTCCTTGAAAGGGCTGAACTCTGAACCCTGTGAATGGACAGGGGATCGTCAGGTAGCATTTGATATCTTGAAGGAAAAGCTAGTTTAGGCTCCTGCACTGGGACTGCCCCATTTACAGAAGCCTTTCAAACTGTATGTTAATAAACTGCGGGGGATTGGACTGGGGGTACTAACCTGGACTCTGGGAAGCAGTCCCTGACCCCTGGCCTATCTCTCAAAGGATTTGGATCACACAACAAAGGGATAGACACCATGCCTCTGGACAGTAATAGCTACCTGTGACATCTTACAGGAAGCTGAGGAATTTACTTTGGAACAGCGCACTAGGTATTGGTGCCACACCAGGTTTTGGCTGTATTGGAACAAAAAGAAGGGTATTAGCTGACAGTAAGGCATAAGGGGAAATACTAAGCCATTCTGCACAAATGTTATCTTGCAGACACCTACAGCCCTGAACCCAGCTACCTTATTCCCAGAGATGGAGAGAGACTCAGACCTCCAGCATGATTGCATGGAAATTATTGAGCAGGTTTATTCTAGCAGGCTGGGTCTGCTGGACCGCCTTTGGCAGCACCAGACTGGGAGCTGTACACAGATGGGAGCAGCTTCACGGACAATGGCCAGTGACAAGCTGGGTCACTGGTAATAGAAGACAAGGTAATAGAAGCCCAAGCTCTTGCACCAGGAACCTCAGCACAAAAGGCTGAACTAATAGTACTCACAAGAGCCTTAATACCGTCCCAAGGAAAGAAAGTTAACATATGAACAGACTCCAAATATGCCTTCATGATAGTCCATGCCCATGGAGCAATATGGAGAGAGAGGACTCTTAACCTCAGGGAACAAGGGTGTTGAACATGCGGGGGGGAGGGATGGGGGGGCGGATTTTACAATTGCTAGAGGCAGTGAATGTACCAGACGAGGTTGCCATAACTCACTGCCCAGGACACCGGTGGGGGGTGGTTCCTAGACAAGTCAGGGAAATCAAACTGCTGATGAGGTCGCAAGACAGGCAACTGGAGAGCCACCAGCCCTAGGGGCTTTGATCCCCCATTTTGATTTGTCAGAGTTTGAACCTCATTACAGTGAATGGGATAAGGAACAGGCCCGTGAATGGAAATTCACTAACATTGATCCCAATTCTATTTGGAAGGTCAATGCTCATGGTATGATCTTACTTTCTGAGGCTCTAGTGTATCTCATCCTGAAACACCTATGTGAAGGGACATATGATGGAAGGGATGCCTTAATGGATTTCCTTAGACCACATTTGAAAGGGCCTTATTTGCAAAAGACTCTTCAGAAGATCGCCCAAACCTGTCAAATATATGCCAAGAACAATGAAAAAGACAGAGCATGCTCCAGTGGAAAAGGGAGTACATTATAAAGGAATGTGTCCATTTGAGGACTGGCAGGTAGACTTGTCACAGATGCCTAAAACTGAGGGGAATTTCAAATTTTTGTTAGTCTTTGTGGACGCTTTTACTGGATGGGTAGAGGCATACCCGGCTAGGACTGAGAAGGCAACAGAGGTGGCCAAACTGTTACTTAAAGAAATAATTCCGAGGCTTGGACTTCCTTGTAGCATTCACAGTGACAATGGACTATCACTCACTTTAGACGCCTCCCAGAGGGTTGGACAGGCCCTGCAAATACGATGGAAACTGAATGCATCTTGGACACCTCGATCTATGAGAAAGACTGAGAAAATGAAGACTCAGGAAAAAATATGTCGGGAAACACATTTGAAATGGGACCAGGCCCTCCCCATCGCCTGGCTCTGAATTATGGTAGAACCCAGAAGAGGGCTTAAATTGAGGCCGTTTGAAATAGTTTATGGCTGTTATTAATAGTTTATTAATAATAGTTTATTAATAGTTAATAGTTGCCATAGACCCCTCCAAATCTCTGGCTTAGGAACACCCCCTTTAGATTTGGATCACGAGTCAAGAATTAAGCAATATGTGCAACGTTTAGGGCAAACACTAACCATTTTGCACAAGGTTGCTCATTGCAGGTTTGCCGACCCATCTGAAGAGCTCCTGCACCTGTTCCAGCCAGGGGACTGAGTTTTACCGAAGACCTGGAAGACTCAAGGCCCCGAATAACAGCTGACCAAACAATGGACTCGTCTCTATGCTGTCCTATCGACAACGCATTCTTCACTGAAGCTGATGGGAATTGAGCCCTGGACCCATCACACATGGATAAAACGGGCTCTGCCTGAGGAGGATGCAGACCTCGCTGCTGTGGGTGATGCTGGAAGGGAACGCCAGATCTGCACTACGGAAGGAGACTTGAAATTCCTCTTCTGGAAAAGGACAGTGAACCCCAACACAGGATGACGAGGTTTATGTTACTTTATTCGTGCACTTGTACACCTAGGCACTTTTAGCTGCCAGATGCTGAGTTTGAGTGTGGTCCTTCCCAGGGTGGAAAAGAACAAGAAGTTATTCTAGTTGGAAGTGGATTACGGTTAAATCCAAATGAATGAAGATATATGGGAAGAATGTGAAAGTTTTAAACCTGGAGGAAAGGACACCTCTGCTCTTGGGTGTGATTATTCTTTATTTGCTTGTTTTCTAATTTTATGGGGATGTAGCCTGAACTTTGCTGCCTTGGGCACATCATGAATCCTCTGTCTCTGCTTTTGGCCAGTGAGACCTAGGAGAGGTCACCTGTGAAACCAGCTGGAGAGAACACCTTTGCCATGTGGGACCGAGGAGGGGTCCTGTGGTGCCGGCGGAATCCACTCTGGGGCAAGAGAGCGTGTCTCTGCTGAGAGACCGGGTGGCGAGAGGGCACATCTCTGCCAGGAGACCAGTCAACACACTGGTGGGTGAGAGAGCGCCTCTACCACTGAAGTGTGGTGCCATGGAATGCTGGTCGGGATACCAGCGGGGGTGAGAGGTCATGCCTCTGCCAGGAGACCAGTGGAGGAGCTGGCAGACGAGAGAGTGCCTCTACCCTTGAGGCTTTGAGCCATTTGGGACCAAGGAAGGCTCGCCTGTGTGACCAGTTAGTGGGATGGGTGGGAAATGAATGCATCTTGGAGACCTCAGTCTACGAGAAAGACTGAGAAGATGAATTGCATGATAATGAAGACCCTGGAAAAAATATGCCAGGAAACACATTAGAAATGGGACCAGGCACTCCCCATCGCCTGGCTTCTAAAGCTAGTTCTAGTCCCCCTATTCCCGTTGGAACTGTCTTTGCTTTTGCTTTGTTCCTGTTCTGGAATGAAACTGAGGCTTCCCAGAAAGAGTTAAAACTTCACACCAAGTGGAAAAGTGAACAAGGGAAAGTATAAGGCATGGAGATGCAGTTTTAGTTAATATTAGAGGGCCGAGGATTTTCCTTCATGCTTTGTGTTTTCCTCCCTGCCTCATCCCTCCAGAAGTAGGCATTTTGAAGCAGTAATGACATACAGTTTCTTTGCATAGAAACAATAAGACCAGTTGTCAATGGTGGTTTTATTAACCAAGACTTTGAGTGGAATGTCCTGCCCGGAGGAGGCATGCCAGGGCTCTGGCTGTTACCAGAAGGCCTCAAGGAACTGGGGTCGACTTTCGAAGTTGGTGAAAGCCCACGAGAAAAAACCTGGTACCTTGGTTGGTTATGTGGCTTGTGGCGGTCTTTCCAGGGAAGGAACAAAGGTTGCTTTCCTGAAAGATGGCAGGGAGGGACCTTAAGGCACAATGGAAACTTCGAGGACTTGAGAAAAGCAGGTACAGACAAAGCCGGGTGGCAGGTGTGTGGCTTTGTTTCTGTGCCCTGAAATGTGGACTGAAGAGTCAATCTAAATCTTCCTTATGTGAGTTCCAGCAAAGCAGACTTAAAAATCATATGTGTTCAATTATTGCTCTTGTTGTGTTTATGCAAATGAACAGGCAAAATTAAAACTGGACTTAATACAGTCCCTTTAATGGCAATGGGGGTAATTGTAAGGAGAAAAATCGTGATTCAAAGAAAATCACAAAGTTCAGTGGCAGACATTAGACTAGTGCAGCTAACTGTCTTTAAAGCTAGCTTTCATTTGGAAGTTGAAGCTAAGTTTGTGACATCATCAAAGATGCTGAATTTAAAGGAAAGATTTAAACTATTATTGTTTGATGTCATTCCAGCAAAGGCCTTGCAACTGGATGTCTTCCCAAAAGACAGTCTTGCAGATGCAGAGACTGGTTTTTGGGTTGTTGTGTGAATTAACATGTGTGTTCTTTCTTCTGTTTTTATAGGGCATAAACCTATGACTTCAGTACCTGAGTGGTGGTATACACGATATTGACCTCACTTAAGAAGCCCATCTGCATTACCACCTCCTGAGACTCAGTGGTTTGGTTGGACTAAGTGGTTGGGTTGGTAAAGTATGGGGAGGCTTGTGTGCTTCACTTTAAAACTGGTTTTCTTTTCTGCCCTAATGGCTTGGGCAGAAAGGGCCCAAATGTGTTAAAATGGGAGGGTGGGGGTGGAAATCCTAGAATATTCCCCTCAGCCCAAGCTAAGTATAGTGGGCAAAAGGGCTCTGGACAGGTGAGACATGCTTTGAACAACTTCCTCCAGAGAAGCCACTCTTTTCCTAATGTGGGACATTGTAGAATTGGTCCCTACCTTTGTCATTTAGTGGTTATGGTTTTAATTGTGCCTTCTAACTCTCTTGCCAAATTTGTTGCCTCTAGAATACAAGGATGCCAATTTGTTCAGCAGTACCAACCTTGGACATCGAGCATGCAGCTCTCCAGGGACAGCCAGCTGACCTGGACCCTGCAAGGTCCTACCCTGTGCATGAAGGCCTCCCTCCGCTCCACACCCTGACTCTGTTAGGGATCTCTGGACCTAGGGGTAGATATTACTATGATCACTGCAGCAGGAAGTAGCTCCAGAAGATTTTAAGACCTTTACCCATTGTCCTTTGTAAGACTGAAAAGGTTTTAGAAATGGGGATTGTTAAGTGGGTGCAGAGCATAACCTCCACAGCCCTTGATTGGGGGAACGGGGCAGTGGCCGATACAGCATTTAAGGTACATTGCAAAGCAATGGAAAGTTAATAGTCTTGCCTTCCTGAAGGGAAGAGGGCTGCTGCACAGGGCGAATTGTGTACGTGATGGACAACATTAAGGCACTCGTGCCATAGCTAGGATATAGCATCTGCATGAGAGGTATGACGCAGATGCTCACCCTGGATGTCTGTGCATTGCTGGGAACTTTTGCCCTGACTAAAGATGGCAGTGAAAAGAGAGTAAAAAATACTGGGGAACTGGGAAAAAGGGCAGAACTAATGCACCATAGGAAGGACTGGATATGAGGTCACACAGGAAGTTCCAGGCTGAGAATTTAAATGAGGGTGGACTGAAAGAGAAGGGAGAAGCCACATGGTCTTGAGTAAGAGAGAGGAGGTCTGAAATGTCCAAGTCCAGTGAGTTGCCTGAGCTGGCCGTGTGGTGGCCGGGCACCTGCCCAGCCACCCAGATCCGAGTCTGCCTGGAGAGGATGGTGGCAGAGCTGACGGAGCTGCAACGGGGCCTGCCTAGCCACCCAGATTTGTGAGAGATGCTTGGAACTGAACTGTGACCAGGAATGCTGATCTGCAGACTTCTGCGTCGTGAAAGACAGTACCTCTGAGTGGCACATTCGGAAACTGGCCTGGTTTGACAAAGGGAAGCAGGACTAGGTGTTTGGGGGTGTTTTTAAAGGGAGTGGGACATAATGGCAGAAACTGGCCATTATTCTAAATCTGTATAACCTTTCCTCTTTCACCAAACTCTTTCACTGGGAGTCACGCGTCTTGTTGGCAGGCAGTCGAACCCCACAGCTGCTCCAGAACAGCATCGGCAGGGCTCTGTAACAAGCTCACAAGCATCTAATGCAGATACTCTCTTGGTTCCATTTTGTCCATAAACTTTACGTTTCTGTCTATTAGAGGATCTGAATGTAAGCCAGCCTAATCTCAAGCCAATCTTTTGGCTTTCCACAGGGAAGACTCCAGTTTAGGTGGAACTGAGACTTTTCACCTCAAGAAAACTCGACTACTGCTCCAGGTCTTCAGATCCATAGGAAAGGCAGAGGGGCGGGCTTTTCCCCTGTCCCCTCCGCACTGAGCCCTGGGTGGAAAGCTATGGTGAGACCTCACATGCCCTTGAAGAACTTCTTCTTTGTTTGTTATAGTTCTGTGGGATTTGTGAGCAAAAGCCCTGTTGGATTTCAGAGCTAGGGGTTTGGGGGGAGGGAGTGTCCTCCTGTGGGAGCTATAAATTTGGGGGACTAGATGTGCTGTCCAAATCCTCCACTCTTCAGGGAGAATCTGGGAGCTGAAGGTTCCTTTTCAATTGTGTGAGGCTGTGCCCGCAGTGGAGTTTATGGCACCAGGTGTCTCAGTCTGTCCTTTGCATTTGGACGTGGGTACTTTCTCATTTGTGTAACATGTCGGAGCCACTCACCGAGTGCCTGCATTTTTTCAGGAGGAATTATTCTGTGTAGCTATACATTCTGTGCATCCGTGAGAGAAGGAAAATTCAGGAACCTCCTATGCCACACTATGATAAAGAAACCTAGGAATTTGCATTGCTAGAAAACTCCTTCTGGGTTTTTCAGAGCCAGGTTTGGTTAGCAAAATTTTTCTGGAGCTCTTTAAATATTACCAAAGAGGAAAATCATGTGTTGGAGGTAAATGAATTCCTCTGGAGATGTCCTAACCCTTCTAAACCATCTGAAGCTTTAGATTTACTTCTACGTATGAGAGTCAGGATGCTTCTCAGATTATATTCTGCAATTTAATTCTGGTTTTATTGTACAATATTAGAAACAAAATATGTACAATTATTACACTGAGTAAATTTAGTAAAATTGTGTGACCTAGTACATGATCATTTTTTATAAATGTACTATTGACACTTGATGTCTAAAAGTTAAATTCAAAGATATAAAAACAAGTAATGACATTATTCAAATTGTTTTATTCTTTTATTTTGAATATTTGTTTTATGAAAAATTGAGAGAGTCTATTAAAATTTCAATGTTAATTCTGATTCGGTGTGGTTTAACTTGTATTTCAGTTGTTAATGTATGTATATAAATGCTGTCATTGAAATTTCAACTTTTAATGTGTTGCAAATATTAGTTTTTATTACAGATTGTAGCTTCTATAAATGTAAAATTGTGCATCCTTTAAGATGGCTTTTCTTGAATTCAACTTATTTTGACATTTCCACATCTGCATTCTTTTAGTTTACATTTGGCTTGCATGTCTTAACCCACCCCTTATTTAACAAATTTTATAATCATTTATTTTAGACAGGTTTCCTGCATGAAGACTAAACTCTGGGGTCACACTGCTGTTTTTCAAATTCTGACTTTAAAACTTACTTGCTGTGTGATTTTGAGTGAATTTCTCAACATGCATAAGCAGTGTTATTTTAGACAAGACCGCGGAATATGATAAATAATAAATATTAACCATTATATGTTAATGGCAGTAATAGTCACAGTAGTCTTTGGTAGTCATGTAGTAGCAGTAGTGATTGTGGTAATTATATCGATGATTTAGTCTTATTTATGTTATTTTTTAATGTTCCTTTCTATCCTTTTTCATGTATTTTACACTTGCAGTAAAAATTTTTTTCTAGAGATTTAGATCTATACACTATTTTTATGCTATTGGTGATATACACAAAATTTTAATTTTACATATTTTAAAATCTGACTTAACCCTGTCTTTTTATTTGTCACAAATGATAGGGAGATATTGATCCTTCTTTTTGAAATATTTAAAAATCGGTCATTTTTATCACCTTTAATTTTTTACCCAATGCATAATTTTTCTTTTTAAATAGTAGTACTTAGAGATTTCTTATATATGCCTTTTATATATATATATATATATCTTTTATTTTATCATGAGAATATATGCATGTTTTCCTTGGTTTTGGAAAAATGTCACCTGTTTATCTTTTAATTCTTTTATTTATTTTTTGTAGCATTTAATGTGTTAATTCATTGTGTTTTAAATTCGTAAATCATATTTTTCATCTCCAATGAAACTTTCCAGATGTTATGGGATTTACTGCCCATTTTTGATGTTCCTTTTCCGATATAGTTTGGCCCATCATTTTATCTACAGCTTTTCTCAATAATTTTATCTACGACTTTTCTGAATAATTTCGTTTTTATGCATTTTTAATGTATTTGGCATAAAGTTAATTTTGTCTTTTGAGTCATTTAAGAATTTTAAAGTTAGGAGGTATGAATTTACATTTATTGCCTTGACATATTTGGTCTTTTTGTTTTTGCTCTTTGATCTGTATTTCCCATAATTTAAATATTTTTTCTAGTGGTACTTATAACCTTGTGTTTTTCATTTTACTAGTAGTTATTCTTATGTTTTTTATTTAAATTATTCTCAAAACTATAAATTTATCGGCAATAAGGAAAAAACCCATTATCCACAGTCTTCCATTTATTAAGGTGAGGAATTTACTAGGATCTTAATTCTTATAACTCTTATAATATCTTTTCATATTCCAATATTTATTAAGATAATCTGGACTTAGATCTACTTTATTTTATTATTAAATAATTTTATTAATTACCTATATTATATTTCAAAAAATATAACATGTAAATTAATTTTTGTGAATACATGTACTACCTACACAAAGTAGGTTTAATGTGTGCTTAAATAGTTTGGGTATTTCATACAAGCCCTTGCACAATACTACACAACCAGTTTTAAGTTCTTTAATTCATATTTCTGTTGTTTGGGACACTTTACAACTTATTTTTTTTGAGAAAAGGTATATCAGTGTTATGCTTTTGAACACTCACATGGCTGAAAGATAACATGGCTGTGACAGGAATACTGAATCACTTCACCTTTTATCTGCTAAAAATCAGCATTCTTGTGGAGAAGTTAGAGCTCAATATAATTTTTTTTTGCTTTGTGATAATAGTAATAACAGTAATGTTTATTGTTTATTAAGTACTCCATTTACATATATTTCTATACGGAGCTACTATCATCTAATCTTGTCAACGAATCTTTAGACTAATTGCTTTTATTTTTCTCATTTTATAGATGAGGAAATGAGTCTTGGCAAGGCTGAGGAACTTGACATTCTCTCACAGTGAGAAAAGTGGCAGAGCGATATTTCTGACACCAAACCAGAACTCTAACCTCCTTTGTTTTAAACTCTTTTTATTTTAATACATGTACATATATAGGATTCTTTCTTTACTTTAACAATTGAAGAAAACCATCCGCATTATGTTTAGATATTTGTCTCTTCATTAATTTTAACTGGTGCATGGTGAACCTTTTTTTCTCTGAAAACTTGGCCCTTTTTCAGTTTAGAAATGTATCCTACAGCTTGACTATAAATTGCGTGCCTTTGTCTAGTTTTTTCTCGAGGCATAGAAACTGGTCCTTTTGCTCTGGATTTTGGAAGCACACACCTGTTTTACCATGCATGCCACTGACCTGCTTTTCTGTGGCATGGATCCTGCTGGTGGAGGAATCTCGTTTTCATGGAATTAATCACAAGGAATGAGGGTCTCTGGACATACAGGAAAGATATCAGTGCTGAGAGGAAATGGACTGCCTTACTGGTTGCTAAAAAGTCACCTGACTTCTGTGAGCCTTGGTGGTCTCATTTGGAAATGGGAGGATAATAATTGCCACACCTGCCTCACAAGTTCAAGGGAAATAAGACCCATGAGAATGCCGCAGAAGTTGAAAAGTACAGTTGAAACAGTCAGGCTTTTTAAAATTTATTTTTAGTGCTCCATCCAGGACAATGATAGACACATAAAATATCATTGTTGAAAATAAACTAGTCTAAAACAAATAGCCTAGGACCGTCATTGTACAAATGAGAAAACTAAGGTCCAAAGAATTTAAGTGACTTGTTCGTGGTGTCTCAACGAGTAGTAGGTCTGGAGCTAAAGCGTCCTAGTCTCCAGCAAAAGATTTGAATTATTTTTATTTGAGCTTGAGACACATTTTTCAGCCAGCAAATGTGGTAACAGCCAGGTCATTTGCTGTAAAAACCCTTCAAGGCTTTGCAGGATGCTTTTCATATGCAGATGTCTCAGGGAGTTAATTTGGGGTGTTGGCAGTGAGCCAGCTTGGCCAAATGCTACGGGCCTCTTCCTTGGTTACATTTTGGTGATTTTAAAAATGGTTCTCCCTGCTGAGAGATAAGAACAGTTTCCCCAGGGAAAGTGCAGTCTGCACAGCTAAACGGGTCCCCTAACTTTTGCCTGGACTATTCCTTTTTAAGAAAATCTTTAAAGAAAGAAACTAAGAAAAGCAACACCCTACCTCATTAAAGAAGTAATCAAGCAACATAATTTGAGTAATAGTCTAAGATATCTCAAACTAACAGTATGTGAAGAGATTCATAGCTAACACAAGTAAAGAATAGTTAAATGGGGCAAAAAAAAAAAAAAAACATTAAAAAAATACCCTTTCTTCTTGTCAAAACCCCCAGATGTGCGCCAAGTGATCAGTGTTTCCATTAAAAGTTCAAAAGATGGAATCCAGATGTTTTTCTCAGCTCTGTGGCCTTTGACCCCTGATGCATTTACTTGCTCTTGGAGGTTTTGGTCATATGACTCTCTGAACTTTATGCTCTACCTAAATAGCTCTGAAATTTACTCTATGATAATGGAGCATAGAGTTGTTTGGGTTGGGGATCAATTTCATGTCTATGAAGTGTTGCTGAAACTTTAAAGTTTTCTTTATTCTTTCAGTTCTTTTCAAAAGAATGTCCGTGTTTAAGTCATGTTATCACTATTCTATCTGAAATTTTAAGTGCTAAACATTTTAAGTACCAAATGTTTGACCTACATTGGTAATAGAGGGTTGAAAAAATAAAGGTACTAATAGAATATAAATTATCTTTTTAAGTATTGCTATGTAGCATTAATAAACATTGCTGGGATGAAGTGGACAAAATTTTCTAAGAACAAATTGCTTTAAAACATATTTCTTGGCTTTCAATACCAATCAAAAAATCATCTACACTACACAATATAGCAACAATACTTGTTCTGAGGGAGAGAAACAGCTCTCTATTCTGGATACGAATGTGTTAGCTCTTAGCCATAGGATGGCAACAGGATCTTTAGGGGATTTGAAACAAAAGTGTGCGGAAAGACATACAACTTTGCGGTGGCAAAGATGTGATACGGAAAGTCGGTTGTAACATATAATAACTGAAGAATGTTCATGTGGACCTTTTTTCCTGCTAGCTCTATGAGCAGTTCCCAAATTGATTAGAAATATTTCTAAGTGTAAATTCCTGCTGTGGAAAATAACAGCAAAGCCATGTTCATTTTTTAACATTTTCAGAGGTCCTTAGAAATGCCATTTTTCACACCCTAAACCTGTGGTAGTTGGGTGTTGGCTCTCTTTCTCTGAGGCCTGTTGAGAGCGGGGCTGCAGCCTTCTGTGGTCAAGCTTGGTGGGAAAAGGCTGTGGCTAATGGTGACCCATTAGCACTGTTAGCCAATGTTGTTTTTGACAAAACCATAAAAGGACGGCCGAGAAAAACAATTCTCTGAGGCTAATATGATTCTTTGGGGATTAGATTGGTAGGTTCTTATTATTCACTTTAATATTTTGTTTCTGAAAAAGGCTATTGTTAAAAAAAGAGATGCTGGATTATCTGTATGAGGAAAATTCCACTGAAGAAAACAAAACAGAGTGTAAATATTGACCCCCTTTGAGAATGCAAAATTACCCCCTAGATATTCTGATAACAGTTCTCTTGGAGGCAGCAGCTGGTTGGCTGCCTTGTTCCCTTGCCCACTGCGAGGCCAGTTAGTCCAGAGGATGGGAAGACTGGCCTCCTATTTGTTTTGTAGGGCTAGGAAGATGTCACCTGTGAATGTGAATTATTTCTCTACCTTTCCTATCGCTCCAGCTCTACGCAATAAACAGAAATTTAAAACTAAAAAAATAATGTTTAATTAGAGTTTTTTACAGCCAAATCACATTTTTTGCTTTCCAGGTAGTAGTTGGCTGAGGTGCTCCTACTGGATTTACTCACATTTCATTTCGTGCGGCTTGAGTTTATTTCAGTGGGACTGACTCCCAAAGATGAGAGTAATATAACAAAATTGATAATTGGCAAATACATAAATTTTAAGTGATAGCTTTTAGGTAGCCAGAGTCCCATTAGCCAGGTAGTAAAATTAGGCAATTATTTGGGTAGTTTGGGTAAAAATAAGATTCTGTTTGTTGGAGGATAGGAATCTAAATGATATAGCAGGGTGACTACCGATTTTATTCATTCATTTATTTCACAAGTATTTATTAAATATCAAAGGATAAAACACGATTCGCTGTCTTACGGAGCATATAACAGAGGCAGGCTGACTAGACGCGTGTGCGAGGTAGCACCTGTGAGCGTTCGCTGCTGCTCGGGTCGGGCAGGGGGCCCTTGGGGCGATCCTAACTGGAACACTAGGGTTGCTCTACTGCTGTTGCTCAGGGTGCACCTGTGTATACCACACTCGAAGGGTGTTACATAACTGCCACTTCAGAAAAACAGAAATTATTTTTAATTGACTTAAACATTTTTAATGTTGGTTCATTCATAAATGTACTAATAATTAGGTATTTATAAACTCATGTATGTTTCTTATACGGGAGTCCTACTTTGGACCCCAAGTCCGCTTCATAAAGGACCTGTACATTTTCTCAGGAGCTCTTTGTGGCTTGGTCTGTGCTCTGGTTCTTGTTCTTGTATCTTCTTTCCCTTTTTCTGTCATACCCTAACATCCTCACTGAGAAGGATATCTTTGTTAACCATACTGCCATCGTTCAAATAACGGGTATGTTGAAATGAAATGGCAGTTTCCATTAAATTTTATTTCACTTTCTCTGCCCTAAATGAAAACATGGGCCACCGCCAACAATTCTGGTCTCCCTTTGATAATAAAGACTCCTTGGGTCACTTCAAGTCATTAAGTCACAGAGTCAAGTCACGAAGTAATTAAAAAAAATGCAATTCCATCTGAACTCCGAAGCCTGACTTAGCTTTAAGCCTGCAGTGAGAAAGGAAGGGGAGGGGCGTTTGGGCTCTCTGTTGTCCGCTCTGTCCCGGCTTACCTTCCGCCCGCCCCCTCCATCTACAGTGTTTCTCTCCATCCAAGCATTAAAAGCGGGGTTGATAGGGAATGAGGAGAGCCACTTCCTCAGTTCAATGGGGAGTATCATGCCCCCTGGACATGGAAAATTGTCAAACTGATTCTATCTCTTGAGGGCACTTTCTTGTGGTAACACCAGCCCTCTCTCCCATGTATCCATTGTATTTGATCCCTGGAAAACACTCCCACATCTTGTCCTGCCAATTTAGGGAGTGTAAGCTGCTCTCTCCTTTTTTTACCACCAAAGCAGACAGCCAACCTTCTCTGACACTCTAGATTCCCAGGGCTGAAATCAGATCCCAGTTCACTGCTCCAGGAATTAGACGTTAGTCAGGAGACACAGGCCAAGCTCTAAGGAGCTTCCTAACCCTGCCCCCTCTCCTGGTTTGTGTGAAGAGGAGCCAATCCTAATCTCCTCATCCAAGGCAAACAGCGAAGACATGACAACACAGAAAACTTTCTCTTAAAAAATAAAAAAATCCTCCCCACCCTTTACCTCACAAAAAAATCCTTTCCCTATTATCGCCTGGACCTCACCAGGGTTCAGAATCCTGGCATAGTTTCTGGGATCATTCCCTTTATAAGGTTGTATATAATATGGGTTCTCTCTCCCTCTTTTCTGTCTAATCTTATCTAATAGGGGTCTCAGTGAAGACTAAAGCAGGGAGGGTCCCCGTCAAACTTTCTTTTGGCTTGGATTATTGGAAATGACTGATTTAACTTTGCTGATACAGAGGAGAGATTTTTCTTCCTCTTTAGTGAAGTGTATCTGCTATTAATATAGGCCTGTCTCTTTACATAGCGCTCCTCGAAAGTCATACTACACCATACATTTAGCTCATTTTTCTATCTCAGGTAAGAAGAGGTAATTTATTGAACTCTTGGGACAATGGGGCTTCAGGGTTATGGCTTCTTGGCATGGCCCTTAAGCTCTGCTACTGTATTAAGAAATGCAGATCCTCTCTCCACTATGTTGCATGGTCTACCTCAGAATGTCCCCTGAGCTCAGCAGATTAATTTTCAATGAATGACCGAAACCCAACAAGTGTTGGAAGAGAGAAAAATAATGAAGTCTAAGTTGGAGTGGCTTTGAAAGGATTTGTCCAGGTAATGAGTTTCAACCAACTAACAATTCTTCTAGAGGGTCTCAGTTAGTGCTTGACCATACCCACGAAACGAAGACATTAATGACTGACTTTAGAACCAATGAAAATTTAAGGCCTAAAATGAGTCCGATGCTTAAATTCTTATGTGGCAAAAAAAAAAAAAGGCTTGGATGTCAAATTTTACTGTGTCCTTGGTGCATAAAACATAGGGTCACAAAAGTTGATCGGGGGAATTCCCAAACATTTGTTCAATGGATTTGGGTGGTTAAAAAGATCAGATCACTTGCTAATTTCATATAAACTATTTTTAACATTTCACAATTATTTTTGTTAAGACCAGCAATGAGCGTATCAGGCTCTGCCGCCTTGCCCACACGACGCCGTGTAAATTAATTGGTCCCAGCTTGCACTGCTGTTGTCGAATCAACACAGTCTGGCCGCCTTCTGTGAAATGCCAACTAACAGATCAAAGCCTCTGGAGAATGACCCCTATTTTCCCCCAAATACGTGTGGTTTTCTGGAAAGCCATATCTCCTGCCTCTTTAAATGTCTGTGGGTCATTATGAGAAGACAGTTTCCATCATTTTTACCTGGGCCCATCTTGCTTCTAATTTGCAGCCCGATAAACCATCTGAGTATTTCACACCCATGAAGTGATGTGTTTGCTGGGTCCTCCAAGTTCCTGCTCCGTTATGTGCGCTCTAACTCCGGCTACTCCATCTCTGCTTCCAGTTTGACCTGAAACAGGCCAAGACTTGTGCTCTGCGCTGGGCTTAACATTCATTACCGAGGTTGGTCCATTCGTACACATGGCATCTTAGAAGAAGATGTGAAGGCAGAAAGCACAGATCAGACATTTCGGCTATTTTTACCCTGAATGAATAATTATTAATTATCAATACTAGAGTAACATTTTATTGTAGTAAATATCCAAAACTTACTATTTATCACTTTCTCTATCCGTAAGTGTACAATTCAGTGGCATTCGAAACTTTCACCATGTTGTAGAAACATCACCACTGTCAATACTCAAATCGTTTTTATTATCCATAACAATAACTCTGCACCATTAAATAATAGTTCCCCTTCCTTCAAATAAGATTAATATTAATAACAATGAAAGATGCCCAGGTGGTGCAGGGGATGACTGAGTCGCAGTCCTCTTTGCCCTGCTTAGGGATCCCCACAATAGACAACTGGGCGGGGAGGAAACAATAAACTAAAAGTCCCAAATACTTTCTCCAGCAATATGTACAGAAAAGGTGGGGGTGCATGTGCCTTTAGCTAATAAAAGCAGCCTTCAGTCCTCTAGTGTTTTGCTTAGTTTGCTTTAATTTTTTGTTTTGTGTTTAGGTGAATCAAGCATGAGCAAAGGCTAGAGGGAGCCACCCATATGGCCCTCGCGTGGAGGAAGAGGTGGCTGTTCTCAACAGTGTAACATATGCCCTGCTTGCAAGAAAAGCCACAAAACATGGTGCTTGGGCAGCCAGGATGTTCCGTAGATCCTGGCTCAGAGTAACGAGGCAGATGACAAGTCAGTAAGGTCCAGGGCTGGCCCCCACCCGTCTTGCTATCTCTCGGGAAAGAACCTCCCACCAGCACTGCTGTGCAAAGGGACAATTCATATTAACGGGCTGAGTGGCTCCAGGGGGACAACAAAAGCAAATCAGCTCCGTGTCCCACAGTAAATCGTCTCTGGCTGAAGGATGTCTGGTTCCTTTCTGGAAAGAATGTTCTTCGCTGAGTTGCAGTTTGCCAGGGGTCAAATATGACAGAAATGAAGTGTTGCTAATAGTGATTGAAAAGGATTCCTACTGTTTGTGGCCAGTGCTGGGTAGTCGAAAGGCCAAAGTTGCGAGCCAGAAAGCAGCAGGAGCCAGTAAACTTTCCCCAAGACTTACTAAACTTTGAGTCACCTCTGCTCCCCCAGCCGTTTTGTCAGTCTGTTTGGGGGAAACTGATATTATAATTACTAATCTCAGCAAGGGCCTAATGTGCAACCTGAAGCTTTTTCATCCTTTGGTGCAATTAGGGCGGGAGGGCGAGGCGGGCAGACACTGGCGGGCTCCACCCCCGTTCCCAAATCACCCTGCTTGGGTTTCATCCACACCCTCGCATCCTCTGTAGACAGGTAACTGAGCAGTACCCCGCTCCGGGGCCTCCAGCGAGGGGAAATTATTCCTGCCCAAACTGGCTGGGAGCTATTAAAGGTTTAAATGTCACCTCAAAAGAACTCTTTGCTAACCTTTAAGTGGTGGCGTCTCGAGGGCTGTTTCAGGCAGGATTTGCCCCCTCCCAGGGAGTCTGGAGAGCTGAGAACATTTGTCTGTGTTGTTTCTCCGCCCCCTCCCTTTCTTTCGCTCCTTTCAGGGAATTATCACTGTACTTTCAAAGGGGGAATTTGTGGGACAACCGGCACCTGCCGGACTGGGCTTCCCACTGAAGGCTCTCTTGGCTGAGTGTATAATTTCATCTAATCCTGAATAGCCCCCTGTACCTATTGTCGACAAATTCCTTTTAATCCTAACCACCACTTAGGAGAATATTTACTATCAAAAGGAGACAAATCGCTATTTAAATGTGGATTTACTCAAGTCTGAAACTATGACAGTGACATATGGTAAAATGATAATATGTAAATAAAAACTGGAGACAGATTTATCCCCCGAGAAAGCTGGGCAGAGCAGTGGATTAAAGTCACATGCGATCTACTTTGAGTGGCCTCAATTCAGAGCCGGTGCTCGGTTATGACCAGCAGCACAATTCATTTTGCTTACTTCAATTCATTTGGCCCTAGTTCTCAATGGCCCTCTGTTACCAGGCCTACACCTCCGATAAGTAGGCCTTGATGTTTACGGCACTTTGGAGCAGAATAATGCAAACTGCACATTATTTATGAGTGCACACTCTCAGCATAAGGGGCATTTGTCAGGAGTGTGAATACAGGTAGAATAAGTAGATGTGTGTTAGCTCAGCTAGCCTGGCTTCCGGAAGCTAACTAGGAAAAAAAGAGCTAAATAAAATACCACCCCAAAGACAACAGCTTTCAATTATTGCCCATGATCCTGAATTCCTCCCAATGAGTTGAAAGGAAATCTATACCAGATGGCATTTTTCTGCCTCAGCCAAGTGCACCAGTCATTCCCAACTCTTCCCGGTGGGCAGTGGTGCCAAAGAGAGGTGGCCCCGCACTTCCTCCTTCAGCCCACCAGTCACAGAGCCCACCATGCTTTCTAGGGATGTGTTTTTTAATTGCACTGAAATGTAATTAAAATAGTTGGAAATGAAGGTCTTTTTCTAAAATAATTCTTTTTTAAAGCAGAAATCAGGCACATGGTGTCCTGTGTTCTTTGGCCACAGGGACCTAACGAGCTAAAGCCAGGACTGGGAAAATAACGAACACACATCACATCACCTGTTATGCATGGCAGTAAACTTCACAGCCGAGACTCTCTCAAAACACTAACAGCCGCTCAATATACAGGATGTGGGACACTAAAAACATTGCATTGCAATGTGACTTTCAGATAAATTGTTCCGAGCCCAGTAATATATTACATTGAAGAGCTAGCCCGTGGTCATCATATTCTCCCCTAAATTATCTTATCCCAAGACACCATGTCTGAAAATAACGCAAATACATTTCTTTTGAAAAGCCAAGAATAGCCTTGACATGTCTACCTTGGAAAGTCTGTATACAATTTTTTGAGAGAATTGATGTCTGTGCAATACTCATAGGATTGGGTCTCATGTATTCTTCACACACAGCTGATTATGGGGAAGTTAAGAGAGGGCGTTGTATGTATACTTCCTTCTGCTCAGGAAAATATATTCATAAGAAAGAGCCAAATAGCCAGTGAGTTTATTCGACTCATTGCTCTTTGAATGTATTTTCTCACATATAGTGTAATTTTATTAATTGATAAAGTTTTTTTTTACCATGCTGATTGCCCTCTTGATTCTATTTTAAGTTTGCGAAGATCTGAGGACTCTTCTCTTTTTAATAAATGGTAGAAAATTACTTCCCCAAAATCAATCCTTGATTTGGAGAAGAGATAGGAAAAGATGAAGACGCGGGGGGAAGAGGGCAGTAATCCAATGTGATTGGCTATGAGTGATAGATTAGTTTTCAGGCTATGAAACTCCTCGTAAACATGTTACTTAAACATCATCATGTTCCAGATCACTTTGGTTAGACCAAATTCTTAGGCAATTCAAATGCACAGCTGTTTGTTTTACAGAAAGTAGAACAAAACACCAATTCAATCCAAGAAGAAATTGACTGACAGATGAGGCCAAAAGTCCATGGTTCATTAAAGATACTTGTGTTTAACCAAATATAGATATCCAGAGGTTGACATTTGAGGTAGCAGGGGCCTCCAGATGGTTACAATAAGACAATTTATCAACCCTACTCAGGGCCTGAGTATCTTAAAATTATGGGCTTTGGGGTCTGTTGTATGGTAGCCTCTACACTGCATAAACACCTCAATAACCTTTTGTCGATAGTCTTTTTTCATGGATCAGTTGTGGTTTCAGGTGCTCTGTGACAATTTAATTCACTTGTAAGCTTGACTATGTATTCATCAAATAACCCAGGAGACAGTCTTGGGAGGGCTCGTGATTGCCGCTAAGGTCTGCTAAAGCAACCATGTGTATGTGCCTCAGCCACCTTCCAACCAGTTGACACTTGAATAAAACGATGTCGCATCAAAAGCTATTAAGAAGAAGTTTTACACACCACACCTTCTGCGAGAGCGACAGAGTAGGAGCCGTACGGGTTGTCTTCAGTTCGGACTGGGTGTGATGTCAATTTAGGTCAGAACACTTTGCATGCATCTTCCGGGCTCCAGGTTCGGGGAGCAGAACGGTATGAATGGCACCATTCAGGTCAAAGGAGCATCGTGAAGCTCCAGCTTCTCCCCTAATAAAGTCGCCGAGAGGCTCTCTGCCTTCGGGAGCCACTGAGAATCAACCACAGCCGATAGTCTTAAGTGAACAAGCTAATATTTCATCCATGGATACCAGAGCGTTAATGGCTAAAGATGCCAGTTGAGGGAAGGAGCACATGTGCAGCTATTTGCCTGACACGACTTCTGCTGTCATGGCCTATTAAAACCAGTTTACATGTGCACGTCGAATTTGATGAATATGCATGTGACCCTTTTCAGAGCCATCACTCACTGGGCTATGGTCCCAATGGCAGGAAAAACAGCACCTCTCATTAAACACAGCATGAGTTACAGGCATGTTATGTTAATATTTCTTCAGAACTTTAGGGGGTTTTCTTGTTCTAATAAATCCTGTGAAGAAAATAATTTGAAAGTATAATTGATTAAAAAAACACTTTTTTTCCCTCATTTCTCCCTTAACTATTTTATTTGGTGTGTGAGTCCTGGAAGGCTCTTTCCTCAGGAAGTTGTAGGACAAGCTTATGAATTGCGCTTTGTATCACTCATTTGGGACTCCCGAGGCAACCCCCTCCTCAGTTGGAAGTTCAGCAAGGCTAAACAAGAGACCTCCCTGCATGGAACTCCAAAACTCACGAAAGACAGGGCTCCCTCTGAACTTTGGAACATAATGAATCATCTGTTAGCTCACAGAGCTTACCAGTGGGTCTGATGCATGGTTGGCGTTCAACCAATGAGAACTACCTGGATCACGAGTATTGTTATTATTATTGTTATTTAAGTCACAGTGTTTAAAAAAAAAAAATCTATGGGCTAGGGAAGATAGGAGTTTTCCTGAAGATTCTTTTCAAAATACATAGAATGGAAATCATAATAGAGTTTATCTGAAGTAAGTGCACGCAAGCTACTATAGCCTTAACTCCACAGGTTATGCTGAAATAGCTAGAATGCTAAACATAGGTCTCATTTGCTCAAACAGCCTCCCTACTGCCACTTCTGTCAAGGCCTCCAACAATGCCCTTTTCCATCCCACCCTGGGGGGCTGGCCCTTCCATGGTGCCTGGCCAGCTATGTTATTAGATGTTTGAAGGCACAGGTGAGGGTCGATACTCTCCTGTAGCATCAGAATATCTAGCCCAGGGTCTGACACATAGATTTGAATAGCCTCCTCAAATTTCCCCCTTAATCACTGACCGAGGACTGTCCAGATATGGTACCTAGAGAAGAGTGCCCTGAAGGGATGTGCAAGGGATTGTGGAAAAGGAAAGGATACCTGGGATGTGGCAGAGCTTCCTGCAAGGGCTGCCCGGAGAGCCACTGCAGCACCGGGGCACTGAATTAGGAGTCAGGAGTTTGGCTCTTGGCTCCTCTTTTGTCTGGCCGGTGGGGCCATGGGACATGTTCACTTTGGACCTCGATTTCCGCATTTTCAAATAACTGCCAAGGTCCCCCCGATCTAGCATTTTGTCCACATTGTATTTTACTCCACTTTGAAAGAATTGGTCTTGATCTTAGTTACTGTTCTGTATATCTGAGGGCAGAAAAAGACTGTTACTTCCTTAACCTTCAATCACAGGTCTACTCTATCTGTGAAGGGGGGAGGGCATGTCTGTGCAATTCCCCCCAAAATAATTACAGAGCTATTCACATTTCTTTCTCCCTCTTAAGTCCTGCCATCTAAGAGCTCGGGCTCTGGAGCCAAGCTCTGCGGTGTGCTATCTGGTAGTCAAGTTGAGCCTCTAGGCAGAGCTGAGGGTCCTTTTGGAAAGGGCTCACCATGATCACAAGCCTTCAGATTGACTCCTGTACGCTGGAAAACCAAACAGGGCAGGAAGTGGAAGGTATATTTGCCAAAATCATTGGAGCCAGGTTTCGTTGAGAAGTTATCACTGGCCAGGCCTTATTCTAAATGCGTTAGTTTTATATTTCATTAATTTGAGCTGCCTAGCTGCAGTCTGAGGTAAGTATTGTTATTATTACGCCTTCTTTACAGAGAGGTGCCTGGGATGTAAAGAGGATAAAAACTGCCCGAGGTCATACAGAGCGGGGAAGGGAAGAAGGCTAGATTCAAACGGAGGCAGCCTGGCTCCAGAGCGTGGCTCTTTTGCCATTATGCCACAGCCCGTGTCAAACATTTCCTCCCAGGTGCACACCCCCTCAAGATAATAGATTTGGAGGCAGATGGAGCAATGTCCCATATAATAGAACACCAGAAACTCAAACAAAAACAAACAACAAAACAGATTTAGTTTCTACCCAGAGAAACCATTCCCCAGCTCCAGCTCTGCTGTGGATGCCAGGTTTTATTAGTGCGGCGGGCACTGCAGAAGAGTGGTTAGAAATGTCAGGAACGCTCTGCCTCTGAGCGTGAGGCCAATCTGATGCTGGCCTGCCTCTCCAGCCTGAGGTAGGACCCTGAAGACGCCATTGGGAGCGCTTAGGCGGAACACTCTCTCCCAGGATTCAGGCCATTACTCTTCCCTCACTTGAGAAGCCCCCAGCTGGCTGAGCAGCAGGCCCGATAGCCAGAGCCATCTCCACCTCTCTGTATAAATCTAGCACCAGAGCTGCCAACAGACGGTGTTGGGTAAAGTCTGTTTTGCTCTCTGCCAACCAAATGGCCCCACAGCATAAGGTTCCAAGTTTTCTCAGTCTCATAAAACTTGGCTGAATGAGGCAGCGGTGCCATGAAATTTGCATTTATCTTGTGCACCTGACACTTCCCATCATGATGATGGAGTGCTTCCCCCAAGTCGGAGCGTTCTCGGCTTTAAGGGAGGACAGGGAAGCAGGGTGGAGGTTGGTTGTGGGGCAGGCTAATCAAAGCCAGGAAGAAGCATATATCCGTAGGCATGAGAAATGGGAAACAAGGTATGGGAGGAATGGAGGACGGGGGGCTGGGGGAGCACTGTGACTTAAGATAAAAGAGCATTCCAGAGCCTCTTGTGCATTCAGGCCATCAGTCATCTCTGCTTTTCAGGGACAGTCTTTCTGTTGACCTCCAGGCCCTGGCATGCAGTGTCCTTATAGCTGCCCCAGGGAAGCTGATCCCCTCTTTCATAGCCCACCATTGTGTGTACGCTTAGGGCAAGCATGCAAAAAAATTAACCTACAGAGTACAGGTTGTTGTAATGAAATGGTTTGTTGCAGTTTGTGTTAGGGCATTTTGAATGAGGGAGGAGATGGGGAAGATGTTAGAGTTTCCACTCAGTGTCAGAAAAAAATCGACTCAAGTGAAAATCCCCCTTTCTGTCTCTTTGGTCATCTTCTTTAAAAGTCCCCAACTTCACTCTGGAAAAAAAAAATAGTAACTAAAGAGTTTGAACTGTAAAACAGAGAGCTGAGGTTCAAATCCCAGCTCAACCATTAATTGGTGTCCAGGTTTCTGAGGGTTTTTTTTTTTCACCTCTGTTTCCTCATTTATAAACCAGGAATAACTAGAGGAAGTATTTCATACAGTTGTTTTGAGGCTCAGCGAGATGATGCACGTTACCTGTCTGGTGCAGTGCCTTGTGAACAGTAAAGTGCTCCGGAGACGTTGGTCAATACCCTGACCTCGAGGCTTTGGAGGGACACTGGCTGTTCTCAGAAGACAAACAGATACCATGAGTCTCAAGGTTCTCAGTTATTCAGTTATAATTGTGCCATGAAAACCAGTGCCTGATGTGTCTCTACTTTTCAATGCCTTAGTAAGAGTATACCTCTGAACAACTATGGGTTGATAGACTTCTTCCTTTTAAAAATAATATAAATTTTCTATACCTTTTAAAAATCTTTCTGTTTGTTACTCATGGTTTTAATTAGATTTTCATCTTTGAGGATCAGAGTTCATGACTGCCCTGATTCCTTGACTCCTTCTCAGAGATAACATGTGAAGTAGTCATTTATAATATTCCTCTTGACTAAAAGGTCTGGCCTCTATTTCCCAATGTGGTGTCATTGATGGTGGGCTTGAAGTTTACCATGTGCTTGGCAGCCTCGGGCCATGTTGTATTCCTGCAGCCAGTGAAAGTTTGATAACTACCCTTTGACCCTCGCCAATCTCATCCAATCCACCATTTCAAATAATCCTCCGTCAGGCTGTTGCTTTCACTGCCTCTGGAATTTGAGAACTTCTCCTTGGATATTGCAGGATGCATCACATCAAAGAGAGCATGACCAAATGGGAGAATCATCCATCATGATCGACAAAGAGAAGAAGGAGAGGGGGACATGCAGAAAACCTAAAGGTTAATACTGGTTGATCGCAAAGCTCCTATGCTCTCAGATTTTATTAGCAGAAGTTGATAAAAGTGCCTTCTGTTGGGAAGAAAGCCCAAATTAAAATATGAAACATAGATTTTGAAAATGTATATTTTACTGAATCATCAATTCACTTAGTTTTGTACAAAATATTTGTTGCATGCCTATTTGTTACACACGATTCTGTTTAATTTTTAAACTGCTTATAACCATAAGCATATATATATATATGTAGTTATACTATACAGCCTTTGAGCTGACTACAAAATAATCAAAGAAAGGAAAAGAAAGAAAGAAAGAGAAAGACTGCTTTTGTTTAATAGAAATACAGAGTTCCTATGTTCTGGTTTTTGTGTGTGGTATGAGTCCACAGCAGCAAGCAAAACTGCTCTGAAATATAAGTGCTAACAATTACTTTGCCTATTTCCTCATTGTTTAGAAAAGTCTCATATCTTCAAGAAGAATACAAAGTGAAGCTGACATTACTCAGAAAGAGAATAAACAAAATTTGTCATGAAGACTACAGGGATGAATGACAGAAATCAGCCATTTCTTTCAAAGTCAGAAAGTATCTAGTTTATACCATGAGTCAATGCAGAAATAAAAGACAATTGCTGATAAAATATATAACTGAGGAAGGTCTTCATTTTTTTCAGGATTCAAAGTTATTTCCAAAGCAGCTCTTGTTCCACAAATGTGATTTTGAAATGACATATTATGTATCTATCAACAAAAACAAAAGGAACATTAATTCAAATATATTTTTTCTCTAGAAACACATGTATAGGCTTTGTGTCTGAGGGTACATAGGAGTATGTATGTATGTGTGTGTATACACATGCATATTCACACATACATAAATACTAAAGTTATACAAGACTGAGATATTATAGAACATTATTGCTTCAATGTTATCCATTTATAATTTTTAAACCTTTCTGATTTCAAATCTAGAGCATAAATTATAATTATAATAAAGGATAAATTTTATATTAGCATTAAAAATGATCATTTAAGTTATGTCTTTGAGGATAAAGCTGTAAGAGTTAGAGTTATTTACCAATCCTCTCTTGGGAGTAGACACTTACTGCAGCTCTCAAGAATTAGACTGATTTCAAATAAAAACCTGTTAGAAGATAGAAAGGAAATGTCTCAATAAGCAAGATGGTGGAGGATTGAATGGAAGTCACACCGATTTCCTCCCAAGATCAATCTGGAATTACAAGTAGATTGTGGAGAAATCGTCCAGAACAAGCAACTGAACAATAGTAAGAGAGAAACCTCATAACCTCGGACAGACAGAAGAATCAGCTTCGGCACAACCTAAGTGCCATTTACCCTGGGCTCCAGCAAAGGCAGGGGCAGAGTAGGCTAGAGATGCCTGAGGAGAGACTGGGGATGGAAGCTTTGGGGGGAGATCTCAGAGAGTAGCCACAGGGATCCCGGTGCTGAGTCATCCCCCATAAGGCAGCAGCCAGCAAGCTCACACAGACCACTCCCCTCTGAGCAGCAGCAGCCTGAGGGGAAACATTAGCCCTGACCCCATAGATATATGTTGATATTATATATATATAGATATATATATAGAGAGAGAGAGAAACTTTCATCTCAAATAAGCAAAATACATCCTTTTCAAATGCACATGGAACATTTTCAAAGATAGACCACATGATAGGACACAAAACAAGCCTCAACAAATTCAAGAAAATTGAAATCATTTCAAGCATTTTCTCAGACCATAAGGGCTTGAAACTAGAAACCAAATTCAAGGAAAAAACTCAAAAACATTCCAACTCATGGAGACTGAATAGCATGCTATTAAACAATGAATGGGTCAATATGAGATCAAGGAAGAAATCAAAATGTTTCTGGAAACAAATGAAAATGAATACACAACAATCCAAAACCCATGGGACACAGCGAAGGAAGTCCTGAGAGGGAATTCGTAGCAATACAATCCTACCTAAAAAAGATAGAAACATTTCAAATAAACAACTGAACCCTACATCTATAAGAACTGGAGAAACAACAATGAACAAAGACCAGGGTGACTAGAAGGAAGGAAATAATCCAGATGAGAGCAGAACTGAATGACATACAGACTAAAAGAACATTCAAAGAAGCAATAAATCCAGGAGCTGGTTCTTTGAAAAGATGAACAAAATTGACAAGCCTTTAAGCAAACTCATCAGGAAGAAAAACAGAAAGGACCCAAATAAATAAAATCAGAAATGAAAAAGGAGAAATTACAACTGATACAATGGAAATACAAAGGATTGTAAGCAATAACTACACACAACTACATGCCCAGAAATTTGAAAATCTGGGTGAAATGGACAAATTTCTAGAAAAATATAATCTTCCAAAACTGAATGAAGAAGCAGCAGAAAGCCTAAACAGGCTGATAACAGCTGGTGAAATTGAAACAGTAATAAAAAAACCCCAGGCACACAAAAGCCCTGGACCAGATGGTTTCACAGGAGAATTTTACAAAACATTTAAGGAAGAACTAATCCCTATCCTTCTCAGACTATTCCAAAACATCCAAAAAGGGGAAAGACTCCCAAACTCTTTTTATGGGCCAGCATCATCCTAATGCCAAAACCAGATAAAACAAAGAAAGAAAACTACAGGCCAATATCATTGATAAACATAGACAGTAAAATACTGAAAAAAATTGGCAAACTGCATCCAGCAATACATTAAAAAGATCATACACCATGATAAAGTGAGATTCATCCCAGGGATGCAAGGATGGTACAATAGTCACAAATCAATAAACATAATACATCACATAAACAAAAGGAAAGACAAAAATCATATGATCATATCAATAGATGCAGAAACAATATTTGATAAGGTACAGCACACATTTATGATAAAAACACTCAGCAAAGTGGGAATAAAGGGAGCAAGCCTCAACATAATAAAGACCATATATGGAAAACCTACAGCCAACATCACACTCAATGGGCAAAAACTAAAAGCTTTCCCACTAAGATCGGGAACAAGACAGAGATGTCCGCTTTCACTACTTCCATTCAACATAGTATTGGAAGTCCTAGCCACAGCAATCAGACAAGAAAAAGAAATAAAAGGCATCCAGATAGGAAAGGAGGAAATAAAACTGTCATTGTCTGAAGATGACATGATAGTGTACATAGAAAACCCTATAGATTCCAACAAAAAACTACTCGACCTAAAAAGTGAATTTGGCAAAACAGTGGGATACAAAGTCAATATCCAGAAATCAAAGGCATTTTTGTCCACCAACAATGAAATATCAGAATCAGAAATCAGGAAAAAAAATATCCAATTTGCTATAGCAACAAGAAAAATTAAGTACCTAAGAATAAACCTAACCAAGAATGTAAAAGACCTGTACTCAGAAAACTGCACAACACTGAAGAGAGAAATTAAGGAAGACACAAATAAATGGAAATATATATCGTGTTCACGGATTGGAAGAATTAACATCATCAAAACGTCCATAGTACCCAAAGCAATTTATAGATTCAACGCAAGCCCTATTAAAATATCAGTGACGTATTTCACATATATAGAACAAACATTTCAAAAATTTTTATGGAACCACAAATGACCCTGAATAGTCACAACAATTTTGAGAAAGAATAACAATGGAGGAGGGATCACAATACCTGACATCAAACTATATTACAAGACTACTGTAATTAAAACAGACTGGTAATTGTATAAGAACAAACACATAGATCAATGGAACAGAGTAGAGTCCAGAAACAAACCCATGTCTTTATGGTCAATTAATATGCAAAAAAGGGGCAGAAACATAAAATGGAGTCAAACTAGCCTCTTCAACAAAGGGTGTTGTGAGATCTGGACACCTACATGCAAAAAAATGAAACTCAGCCACCAATTTACATCTTACACTAAAATAAACTCAAGATAGATAAAAGACTTAAATATAAGTTGCAATACCATAAAAGTCCTAGAGGAGAGCTAAGCAGGAAAGTCTCAGATATTCCATGCAGCAATATTTTCAACAATATGTCCTCTAGAGTAAGAGACATAAAAGAAAGAATAAACAAATGGGACTTCAACAAAATAAGAAGCTTCTGCATGGCTACAGAAAACATCAGCAAAATGAAAAGGGAACCAACCGTATGGGACAATATATTTGCCAATGATACATCAGACAAGGGTTTGATCTCCAAAATATATAAAGAATTCACATGATTCCACTCCAGGAAGACAAACAATCCAATTAAAAAATGGGCAGAGGACCTGAACAGACACTTCTCTACAGAGAACATACAGAAGGCCCATAGACATATAAAAGGATGCTCAGAATCACTAGCCATCAGAGAGATGCAAATTAAAACCACAATGAGATACCACTTCACACCAGTCAGAATGACCATCATAAACAAATCAACAAACAACAAGTGCTGGCGAGGTTGCAGAGAAAAGGAAACCCTAGTACACTGTTGGTGGGAATGCAGAGTGGTGCAGCCACTGTGGAAAACAGTTTGGAATTTCCTCAAAAAACTAAAAATGGAACTACCTTTTCACCCAGCAATTCCACTGCTGGGATTATACCCTAAGAATCCTGAAACACTAATTCAAAAGAACCTATGCACCCCAATGTTTATAGCAGCACAATTTACAATAGCCGACTTAGGCTATTAGGTTGCATTGGAAGCAACCTAAGTGTCCAACAGTAAATGAATGAATCAAAAATTACTACACAATGGAATGCTATGCAGCAAAACGAAAGAAGGAGCTACTACATTTCATTACAGCATGGATGCAATTTGAGAGCACTATGCCAGTGAAATAAGACAGGTGGTGAAAGACAAATACCACATGATCTCCACTATTAAGTGGAACTTAATCAACAAAACAAACAAGCAAGCAAAATATAACCAGCGACATGGAAATAAAGAACAAACTGACAGTAACTAGAGGGGAGGAGGGAGGAGGATAATGGGGGAAAGCAGGGGAAGGGTCATCAAAGAACATGTATAAAGGACCTATGGACAAAGCCAAATGGGGGAAGGATTGATGGTGGGAGGTGGGGATGGGTGGGGCAGGGGAAAGTGGTGGCGGGAAAATGAAGACGACTGTGTGTAAGCAACAATAAAAAAAAAGAAAAATGAAAAATAAATAAAGGGTTACTGATATTCTATGTCTAGAAAGTTCTATGTAGTTTCTTTTCAATTTACTACTTCTGTGGGCCATCATCTTTAGCAAACTGATATTAGTCAAGAATAGAATCTTAAAAACCTCCCTTGTACTAAAATGTTTTATAAATCACTTGGTAATTGCTTATTGCAAATTCTTTACAATCAGTTTCTGAAAAAAATGGCACAAACATAAGTTTCTGCAACGAAATCTGCTAGTCTCCAGGTAACGTTTGAATATTTGAAATTTTTTTTTTTGGTTTAATTTCTTCCCTTCAGTAGCACCCTGATGTAGAGATACTACCTGGGAATTGTGTATTTACTCAGTTAATCCTATTTTGCTTCTCTAACACAATTGTTATTCTTTTGGGTTTTTAAAACCACTGTTTTGGGGTCAAATATTTGGTAATGAAAGGCAACTAGACTTAGAGTGGTGAGCATGCAACAGAGTATACAGATGCCTAATTATAATGTTGTATATACTTGAAATTTACATGATGTTATTAACCAATGTTAGCCCAATAAACTTAATTAAAGAATATATAAAAACCATGAAAAAAGAAAAGAGAATGTCTCATTTATAAGAGTAATGAATAAGAAAATAGGAATAAAAATAACAATAAATGAGCCAGTCCTATACGAAGTCACGTTTTAAATATTACTAACAGCCCCAATAGCAGGCTTGAGCGAACGAAAAGGTAGAGCATACTCTTGACTAGAAAACTTCAAAATCGTAAACATGCAGATTTTCTAAGTTAATTTCTAAATTGAACGTGATCCCAGAAAAAAAATAAAACAAAGTTTTCTTTTAAACCTACTAGTTGACTCTAAAGTTTATGTGAAAAAAAGAACAAACAAGAATAAAATGAAAACTGTGAGAAAGAAGAACCATGAGGGTGGACTGGCCCTACCGGATGTTAAAGCATATTAAATAAATTCAAAATCAAAATAGTGTGAAGATAAATTATGATTAGACAGGTAAGCCAATGAGGCAAATAGAAAGTTCAGTTAAAAATCCAAACAGATATAAAATTTCATATACGATTAAAGGTGGCATCTCAAGCCAGTGAGGAAAAGAGAACTGTGCAACAAATAATCTTAAAGCAATTAAAAAGTCAAATGAGAAAAATAACTTGGACCTAAACTCACATGTTGCAACCAAGAAGAATTCCAAATTGATTGGAAATTTAAATAATAATAATAAAGACGTAAAAGTATTTAAAAAATACCAGGGAAATTTCTTTATAATTATAAAGTTGATCAGACATTTCTAACTATGACTCAAAATCCTAAAACCATAGAAGATATTGATAATTTCTTATATAATATACAAAGAAGTTAATTTAGCCCCCCTAAAAAGAATACAATATCTGGACACAAAATTAATAAAGAAAGTAAAAAACTTTTACACTAACAACAAGAAGCATTAGTGAAAAAAATTAAAGAAGAACTTTAATTTATGGATTAAAAAACTTAATATTGTTAAGATAGCAATACTTCTCACAATGATCTATAGATTCAATAGAATCCTTACCAGAATTTCAGTGACCTTTTTATACAGAAATGGGAAAAGTGACACTCAGAATCATATGGATAATACAAGGGGCCCTAAATTAAAGAACTAGGACTTCTTGACTTCAAAACTTACAACAAAGCTGCAGTAATCAAAACAGTGTGGTATAGGCATAAAGATAGACATAGACCAATGATTCCAGAAATAAACTCATAAATCTATGGCCAAGTGACTTTTGATAATGGTGCCAAGATATTCAATGGGGAAAGAATAGTCCATCAAGTGATGCTTGATCAACTGGATGTCTACAATACATGGGAGAGAATAAAGTTTGACACCTACCTCACATATAAGAAATTAAACTAAAAATGGATCACCATCCAAAATATAAAAACAGAAACTATAAAACTCCTAGGGAAAACTTCATAGGGACATTTTTTTTGTTTTATATTTTGGTCTTCAAGCATACCGTTAAGAAAATGGAAACACAGCCTACAGAATGGGAGAAAATACTTGCATATTTGCATATATATGATATAAGGTTCTAGTGCCTAGAAAACATTTAAAAAACTCCTTTAACTCAATAACAAAAAAATAAACAACCCAAATTAAAAACCTATAAAGGGCTTGAATAAACATATCTCCAAAAAAGATGCTAATAACCAATAAATACATGAAAAGATACTCACCTTACTAGTCAGTGGGCAAATGCAAATCAAAACCACAGTGAGATGCTACTCCGTATTCACTAAGACGGTTATAAAAACCAAACCCAAACAAAAAACAAAACAAATTGAGAAAGCGAAAACAAGTGTTGGTGAGGATATTAAGAAATTGAAACCCTCGTAAATTGCTGGTGGGGATGTGAAATGGTACAGCCACTTTGAAAAACAGCTTAGCAATTCCTCAAACATTTAAACACATAATCACCATATGACCCAACTCAAATGCCTATGAATGAATGGATAACAAAATTAGTATCTACATACAATAGACTATTACTTAGCTCTAAAAATAAATGAAGTACTGGTACATGCTACAAAATGGATGAACCTCAACAACGGGAAGCCAGTTAAAAGAATCCAGACACAAAAGTCACATTTGGTAAAATTACACTTGCATGAAATGCCCAGAATCAGTAAACCCATGGAGACAGAAAGCAGACTGGTGGTTCACAGGGGCTGAAAACACAGGGAAATAGGGAGTGATTGCTAACGGGTATGAGGTTTTCTTCAGGGCTGATGAGTGTTTTGGAACTAAATAGAGGTGGTGGCTGCAAAACATTGTGTTATACACTTTAAAATTGTTAATGTTATGTCATATGAATTTCACTGCAACAAAAAAGCTTCAACAAAACAAAGGAAATTAGCATAAACTATGAACTTGACTTAATTAATGTATTGATACTGGTTCATTAATTGTGACAAATGTGCCACGCTAACGGAAAATACTAACAAGGGAAACTGGATGTGAAGTATATGGAAACTCTATATCTAAATTAAAGAATTAATTTAAAAAAAAGAAAGTTAAGAGACAAATGATAAACTCAGAAAAAGCATCTGTAACTCGTGTGATCAACAAAGAATTAATTTTCCTAATTTTAAGGACTCCTAGAAATTAAGAGAATGATAAGATGGAGAACAGAAAACTGATTGAAAGTAAAACAGAAAGTTCCTCGAAAGTTAAACACAAGCTTCTCTTGGACATTTACAGAGATATTTAACTTCTCTCATAAAAAGAAAAATGCCCATTAGAACTACCGTATTGTAACATTTTTACCCACCAGAATGACAAAACCTAAGAGATTGACAACATGGTTTTATTAAGGCTGTATAGAGACATGATGGTATGAATGTAGACCAGTATAAGTTTATGGGGGATAATTTATTAATATTTATCAAAATTACAAATGAATATACCCATTAACCTAGAAATTTCACTTATGGTAAACTATCTTATAGATATACTTATGTACATAAAAAATAACATATGCACAATTTTATTCATTTTGGTGGTGTTTTTAATAACAAAAGACTAGGGGAAAAAACTCAATATCCATCAATAGGGGATGGAAAGATATTATTTATGGTGCATCTATATAAGTTGACATAATATGGAACTTTAAGAAAAAATGAAACAATTCTCTATGTGCCAGCATAAAAACGATTCTAAGATTTATTTTTAAGTGAAAACAGTGTTCGATCAAATATTTTTATGCATTCTATATATTCATATATAGAATCATGTGGTAGTATTACCTTTTTAAAGTTAAATTTAAAAATATTTAAGTGATGATGCCAGAAAGAAGTGATAATGTGCATATTGATGGAGACTTTCTCAGATAAAAGAAGATACGCAATGAAGCCATTTCATCTAAGACTTCTAGTCTGACAAAAGCGCCTCAAGAATTAGTGTCTTCTTTGACCTTGGAAACAAAGACCAAGGGTTTTTTAGGATGTGTTGCTGGGCTGGTCTTGTTGTTCAGTTGGCTCTGCCCTCCTCAGACTCTGCCCTCTTGATTATGTTCCCTGCTTCATCTCCAGCGCCAAGAACTCAGCCTGATATCAACTAAGTGCTAATGAGCATTTATTGAATAATTGAATTCAGAAAATTTCTACCACTGGGCAAATGATCCCAGATGGAAACACTGGGTAAGGGGAGAATGAGAATGATTGCTTTTATTAAATGAAGCATCCACTTTAACTTGACAACAGTTTTTAGCCTGAAAACAGGCAGAAAATCTTTTCATCCACCTAGAAATCAAATGTAGCTCCCCAGATCAGTTTTAGAAAGCGCTGTCTGACTATTCAGGACCCACCAGCCCCCAAATCTGATGTTGCCCACAGAACAGGAGGAGCTACTTGCATGTTTTTCTGGATTCCTTTAGATCCTTAGATGTGCCTCATAACAGGGCTGGTAAAGGGTATGATCGGAGGAAGATACTTGACTATCTTGGAGGAGATATTATACATACACACACACACACACACATACATACACATATATACATAATTTTGCATGTATTCTTCAAGCTCTTGTTTAATCTGAGTATATCCTAGTATGAAATTAGAACTAAAATGGGAAAAAAACTTTAAGACTTCCAAGACAAAAATAAAAAATAAAAGAAAGAGCAATGTATTTGGATTTGGTCTACAATTCCAATTCTAATAAGAGTCTGTAACTTTAACTCCTCCATCTCTCTCATTGTCAAATGACATGAAAGTGCCTTTGGATTTGACTTTTAAGTTCAGACCCTTAGGATGCACCATTGGGTTGAAAAATGGCCACAAACATTTTAAGAGCATTGGCTTATATCAATTATTTTCTCTAATTTTTTGGTGTTTTATAGCTGACGGGTGTTTATAAGATAGTCTACTTTGAGATAAAGAGATATTTTAGGCAGCGCACCCAACCCTGGTAACGGATTTCTCTTCCATCTCAGAATAGCTTTTCTCAGTACAATGAAAGGGCTCAAGTCAGAGTATCTGTGTCCAGGTATCACCCACATCTATGAGGCAGGAACAGGATGAATTTAACTTTCTAGGAAAATTCAGCTCATTTCGTGAGCACTGAACTCATTTGGGGAGTGGGAGAAGGGAGAAATGACTATTGAATATATCCATCCGTGCTACCCAGTTGCATAGAAAAGTATGTCAGTTAAAATATGTTAAACCAATTTCTCAGGTAATGTTTAAAAACAGCAACAATGACAAGTGGATAGAAATCACTCATCCTGACAAGTGATTATGCAGATTAGCAAAGATGCAGGAAATGTTCTGCGGAGAAATGGGAACTGGGAATAAATCCTCAGTTGACATAATGAATAATGCGGCAGGCGTGTTCTGTCCTAGGTTAAGTCTCTTTTGGAACTCAAATTTAGGCCACACCCGGTCATGTGCAAAGATGTGGGGGAAAGGTCATGAAAGATGCTTTGAGGTCTCAGGTCTTTGCATCCTCAGAGAAATTCCAAAATACATAAGGTTTTCAGGCCTCTTAGGCTTTTGTAACTCATATCTCGATTGGACCTTTAAAATCATTTTATTCTTGGCCCATATTCACACTGTTATGTCTACACTGAAGCAAAGTTGGGGAATATAAAATAGATTCTATTTCTCTGCCACCTTGACTCAAAAGTTGACCAGCTACTTCAGTCCCTGACATGACTGTTTTCTGGGTTCCGTAGCATTTATGATTGTGTACTTCGATACTGTTATATTGGTATGTGGTATTTTTCTGAGCATTACTATTGTTTCTTCGGTGTAATAGTAAGCTTTCCAAGGCAATGTCTTTGTCTTGCCTTGACGTCCAAGGTCCACCCAATCTCTGACCCAGGACTGTGTAGACCAGGAGCCCATCATTCTGGGTGATGATTTATCACTAGTGATGTCTTACTGTATCTGCATTTAGGAATGTGTGATGAGTAACATTGCAGGAACAGGGACAAATATCTCCTGTGAATCAGAAAGTCTGCATCTCACACTTGTGTTTTAATAGGCTTTGTATTTGTGTTAAAAATGTGTGTTTTTTGTCATCTCCTATCAAAGGCATAGATTTCTCATAATTTCTTATGCTGGGCGATATAAAAGTGAATGTGAAGCAAAATAAACTGTAAGTGAAACCATGATTTAATTGCCCACATACTTCTTTAAATAATGGAGAAAGGGAAAATTGGGAAAACAATCTACCATCAGTTCCTTTGGGAATGGACCTAGTCCTGAGCCCCTGATGGCGGATAGAGTGGTTTATAAAATGTTGCTCTTCTCCGGAGCCGTTGCTCTTAACTTGGGCTCCATGAATGGGCTCAGAGGGTCCTTGAACATCTTGCAAATATTGGGAAAATCTTGTGTTTATATACAATTTACTGAGAAAGGACAGACACTTTTATATCGTTCTCAAAGGAGCCTATGACACTAAAATATTAAGAGCATCAATTTAGAATATTTTTAGATGAATCTCACTATCTAATTTTAGATGGATAAAAGTAAATATTACAAGTTATTTATTCATTTATTTAGTACATATTTATGAAATATTTTCACTTGCCAAGTACTGACCTAGGTGCCGGGGCAATATAGAAATGAATAAGCTCATAGGAAGAGAATGGTGGAAGCATTTTCTGAGTAAAGGAAACCAAACAGAATTAGGTCAAAGGTGACTCTACTTTAAGTTTTCTCATACTAATTTGACACTTTGTTCTTTTGAAGGTTGGTTATCACTACTAGTATACACTTTTAATTGAGTTACCATAATAACTATAAATCACTTCAATTAGCATTAACTTCTATTGTGGCACATATAATTAGAATACATATGTGACTATTTCTGCTTTTTATAATGAGCTTTCATAGTAATCACTATTGGAACTACAGTATTAAGTGTAATTACTAAGTAATCTACTAGAATATAGAATTACTTTATAATTATATGATATTTTCCTAAGCATGTAGCATGTAGTTACTTTAGGGGTAGAGCACAAGAGTGACATTTAGCAATCTGTTACGTAATTGATGAAATCCTGCTCATAAATGTGAGTTCACATCCATAAACGGTGGGCATTTGAAATTCCAAAATAAAGCCAGTTATTCAGCCTCTTTTTGAAAAGGAAGACACCTTATTTTAAAACCCTAATTCCAAGGGGGGAAAGTTGTCTGAACACATGAGTCATTTGGTTTTAGAGTCCAGAAACAAAGCAGATGGCATTAATTGTCTATATTGAAAAGTCAGTGTGTATTTCATGCACTAGAATGGGATTTTGAAAAACAATGATATCTTGGTCCACAGCTAGTTTTTTGGCAGGTAAGTCTAAAGACTTCTAACAGAAGTATGAGATGTGTTTTCCAAAAGACATTTTTATCTGAGAAAATGTATTTTCTAGTAAATGCAGAATTCAAATTTCTAAAAAAGAAAAGAAAAAGAATCCTTGGGGGAAACAGTGCTCCCTCAAGGTCTGTGACTTATTACTTAAGAAATAATCTTAAAATACTATAGCAATCTATAAGGCGGGAAAAAAGTTAAGCAGATAGCAGTGCTCCCTTTTCAGTGGCCTAGAGAATTGAAAAACCAAAATTGTTGAACAAGGTATATTAATTTTCCAGTTCTTCCATAACCAATGACCACTGACTTAGTGGCTTAACACAACAGAAACTTATTCTTCAACAATTCTGGAGACCAGAGTCAAAAATCAAGAGGTTGGTTTGCTTTTGAAGGAGAGTCTATTTCATTCCTTTAGCTCCTGGCAGCTGTTGACAACCCTTCACATTTCTCAGCTTCCAGATGTATCTCCCCACTCCCTGCTTCTCTCTTCACAGGGCCTTCTTCTCTGGGTCTGTCCATGTCTTCTCCTTTCCTGACCTTTATTAGGACACCATCATAGGTTTTGATTCCACCATAACCTACGGTGATTTCATCTTGAGATTTTTAGTTTAATTATATTTGCGAAGACCCTTCTTCCAAATAAGAGTACACCCTCCACACATCTTTAGGGGGACACATTCAACCCACTATACAAGGCATAGTTGTGAGATGTTAAAATAAGGCGATAGCCTTAGAAATGAATATCTTAGACCTGGAAATGACCTCTGGAGGTAATGTAGCCCTCAGGGCATTCAAGTTGTAGGAAATTATCACCCCTTCACAGAAACAGCAACCCATGTCAGGGAAGCAAAATGATTTGACAAGTGTGATCATCAAGGAAGTGAGTCAAGAGACCAAGAAGTCTCTGGGCCTCCCACAGAAGCGCTTTGTTTCACGCCACCTCTTTCAGTGGTTGGTTGAAGAGGAAAAGAGGAAAAGAAACCTGAGAATATGGTAGAAGAATGGGTTGTATTTGGTGGCAGTCTTTGCTCTGGCCACTTTAATATCTCAGTGAGGTTCTAACTATGACTTTATCCCTCCAACTACTGCTTTTGCCTGCACCTATTTTATCGTTGCCCATTTAGCCCTAAGCACAGTGTTAAATACATATTTCTGAGTTTTAATGAACTAGAGTGGTTTAATTATAGGTGGGTGCCTTGGTTAGGTTAGGTTGATGTAGGCATACATAATTTATGCACCTGGGAATATGTTTTGAGAGTGTGTATTTCAGCTTCAGAGTTCAGCTATATTGATTAATTAATTGCACTTTTAAACATACTTGCACACTTTCAAAAACAGACCAAGGACATAAACATGGGATGTAAGATAACACTTCTAGCTGCCTGTTGGAATTTAACCATTACTTTTGAACAGGGATAATATTGGAGACTTGTGGGTCATATGGTTTCTATTGTCACTAGTGAACTCTACAGTCGTAATGAAAGAAGTCATAAACAGTACATAAACTAATGAAGTTGGCTGTATTCTAATAAAATTTTGTTTACAAAAATAAATGATGGACCTAATCTGGTCTGTGGACTGTAGTTTGACGACTCCTGCTTTCGAGCCAAAATTTTAGAAACTGTACTTAAATCATGCATATCTGCTGAGACATTTTAAAAGTTTTAATCAGCGCTATCTCCAGTCCTGGAGTCAGCAGTTCTTAAACCGTTGGCATGATCCTTCCTTCCTCACTGTCCATTGTTAAACAAACGTCATCTGTGTTTGAGCACATTATTTCCACTCCTGTCACTTTGTTCAGGGAAGTTCCTATTGCCAAGCTGTTTCTCTAGGCTTTTATTTGCTCTCTTGACTTTAGTTCTTTTCTTTGTTGATATCTCTTACAAACCATGCACGGAGTCACTCTTCTATAACACATCTCGGAAGTGTTCAATAAGTGAGGACCTTCTGGAGTAACCTATGTTAAAGCTGTGAAGTGCTAGAAAAACATGAGTAGCAGGATGCATAAGACTAGGGAAAAAGAGAGAATAACATTTAGACCATTTAGCCTGTTATTCAAGACTTTTAAAAGTCTCGCTGCATGATTTCACTTCTGGAATCATAAACAACCTGGAGACCATATCTGAAAGACCTTTTGAAGCCTTGGCTAAATTAAGTAACTGCGTTTTTCATTCTACTTGGAGTAAGAATGACACCGAAAGAAGTGCAAAAAAAATCTATAATTAAAGAGAGAGAGAGAGAGAGAGAGAGATGATACCTAATAACCTCTGTGGTGTATAGAATATAAAGGACAATAAACACGCTTTGGAAAGCTCCCATTATAATTAGGGGCAAGATCACAAAGTCTGTGCAGGATGAAGTCCACGTTTAGATACTGGGAAGAATAGGGGAAGGGGGAGACATTTGGAGTGTTTCCTGTGCACGGCTTGAGAAAAACTAGAGCTCTTTAGATGCTTTATTAAAGTCTGGAGTGTACTGCTCAATCTGGAAGATGTTTCCTTAAACAGTTTTAGAAATCCAGTCTGACCCATTTCCTCTGGCCCTGCTTATAGAAAACCTTATCAGTAAGGAAATGATTTTATAGGGAAATGATTCTGAGACCTTTTGGCTGCCCCCACATGCAAATCATGAGACAGTATGCAAATGAAGAACAGGAATACACTCAGCAATTGCAGAACGAAGCACTTCCATTTCTCCTCTTAAACAGAAAAGAAGGAACTAAAACTGTCCCAAACCCTAGAAACCTCACCAGTAAAGGAAGAATTATATAAAGTCTTTGCAAAGGCTCAGGGAAGAAGTTAACCACATTAGCCTCTGTTGATAGAGCGCTTGGGGTAAAATTTGCATTTTATGGTATTGGCCTAAATTTCTGGAGAGGAAAAAAAAGTTGGTTGCTCTTTTTTCTAGGTAACTGAATTATGGTCATGAAGGTCCGTGGAAAATGGGTTGCTTTAACAACAACCTAGTGATTCTATCTTTTGTTTGTGGTTCAGAAGATGCTTTAAGATATAAACATGGATTATGTATGCTCTAAGAAGCCCTTTACAGGTTGTCAAGATGGAAACTTGAAAGGCCTATTCTGGGAAGACAATACAGCTGGTGTGTCTCATGGTGAGACGGTCTGCAAGGAACAAAGCTTTGAGTTTACTGAGCTCTGTCTTAACCAATGGACCAAACAGGTATTGTGCTCACTGGTCAGAGAACAAAAAATAGGAATTACCTAGAAGGAAACCTAGCTCATCCAGAGGTAAAATTTACATAATATGGTTATAATGAGATTATTTACATTCTATGGTCATTAGGGATAAAGAGGATACTTGCAGATCTATCTTCCTAAATAACCGATTGAAAATCTTTTGTGATAAAATCTCTCTGCGCTGTGATTTTCAGTTCTGTCAGGTACCATAGAAAAATGGTGCCAAGTTAGCATATTTATCCACTCAGTGACTGATGCATGTGTTTTGGAAATTAGATACTGATGCTTTCTTTCGACTCTGTATATCCACTATATTTACTATTCACTGTATTATGTGAGTTTGTGTTTTGGAGAGACCAGAATAAAGTCTAGAAAACCAGCTTGTTTGAAGGTGTGATTTATAAAATGATTTCTATAAAGAAGATATTGCTATCTTAAAATGAAGTTGGTGCTACTAGTTTCACACACACATATATGCACAAACACATGTGCAGAGACATGCACAGAGCAGGATAAGGACAGATTTGATGACCCCAGTTTAAAATGATCTACAGATTTAATGGACTCCCAATTGTTTTCTTTTCAAGTCACAGTGCCACTGATGTCAGATACATTGGTTATTTTGTGTGTTTTTTTAAAAAATGGGCTTTACGACTTCTACAGAAAGATAACAAAAAGGCAGTGGTCCAGAAAGAGTAAAATAATTAAGTTAGGATGTTGTATGTGAGGAAACATAATGGTCCAGCTTCTTCAGTACAGAGCGATGCTTCCTTTCCCTTTTCAACACAGTAGGAAAGTAGGCATTGTGATTACTGGTGGATGCTGGTTGTACACTCTCCTTGTGAGAGAGCTTCATGCCATACAGGAAAGACTCCAGTTGGACTTTGCTTCGACCTGAAGGAGAGGGCTCACACTGGATGTGTGAAAGCCAAAGTGATAGTGTTATAAAATAATTATGGACTAGCCAGTGGCTTTGGAAGAAAGCTCGGGTTTAGCAGTGATAGTCATTAGCAAAGGCTGCAATGTTTAACAGGCAGGACAGGGCCACTGCTGCAGACAGCATGGGGCTTTCCTACAATGATCTTTGGACAGAGTACTATGGTCAGTAAAAGATAATAAAGAGGCTAGAACATGCACCATCTGGTCTAACAGAAGGGAAGTTAGAAAACACCAACGGGGAGTTGGAATTGTTATGAAAAGCCAGACGGTGAAGCATTGATTAAGATTATTTTGTTGATTATGTGATATCCTGTGATTTATACCATGGACAAGGAAGAGCAAATATTTGTGTGCGTGTTTGTGTGAGAGCCTGTGAAACCAGGGTACACTATAGAGCTATGATTGTACCTGACCTTGGGATTTAGAAAAATCTCCCTGTCAAGTAGAAGAAGAGGCCAAACTAAGGAATATCGTTTCCCAAGAAAGTGCAAACTCGATGCATTCTGTGAAATAAGAAGCATGGTGGTCCACCTGGTTCTCAAGTGTTTGCAGAGGGTGGGGCAGCAGTGGGAGTAGGATACCACAGAAGACTTCTTTAAAAAAAAAAAGTCTCCAAAGTTGCTGACTTTGGTGGTGCCCTGAAAGACACAAAAGCAAACCAGGTCAATCAGGTTTAAGGAGACAGACCTGGCGGAACCCACAGGACTAGAGGCTGTTTAGGGCGTTCCTTACTCACATTAGAAATCGGAGCATGAGAAGGTAGAAAATTTCCAAGGTTTCTTAGGACAAACAGAGGCGTATTTTCTAAAATTAACTTCTCATGTGCAGCTTTCTTAGCGTTCTCTCTCCTTTCTTCCTCTCTCTGTCAATGTAATTTTCCTTCATTCCCAACCGAAGTCTTTTCTTTGCAATGGATCAGTGATTGAAGTGATAACATCCGTTTCATTCCTCAGAATAAAGAAACACATCACAATCATCACAGCGCCGTCCCTGTAGCGTGTTCTCTTGCTTACGCCAAGAACTTTAACATGACTACTTCTCCCAAATCAGAGCTAGCCTCTACAATATCCTTACCATGAGCCAGGCATGGACCAAAGCATTTTATACACTTTAATCTTTATTAGTTTAATCTCAAAACAGCTCTCTGAGGTAAGAACTAATATCAGGCTCAATTTTAAATATATTTAGATAACCAAGGCTTTAGCTAAGGCCACCAGCTAATACGTGGTGGAGTCCAAATTTGAACTCAGTCTAATTCCCAGGTCCTCACTCTTAACCTGCTCAATGTTGTCTCAGTGATTTACCTCAAATGTATTAGCTCAATTTTAGAGATGACGAAACAAAAATTCAGAGACAGAGTGGTGTTTTCTATTAAGCACTGAAAGAGGATTTGAATGCAGAACCTTGGGCTCCAAATTTAGGTCCCTTGCCCCATACCATCCCACTGCTATAAGCCTGCCTGATAAATAATAAATACATCCTCTGAGACAGGGTGCTATGAATGTATCTCATCTCTCCCTTCGATATCTCACTTTATGAGAAGCAAGTTTGTTGATGATCCAGACCTGTCATTTCTCTCTTTACAAGAGATTTGCCACATAAAAATATTTATAAGGTGTTAACTAATCATTAGAAGTACTTGAAACACCCTTTTTCCTTCTTGATGACAGTAAATGTCAGCTACTTTTTAGACTAAGCACTATGTATTTTAAACAGAGAGCTGGAGTTTGAGTACAGGCAATTGTTCCATTGCTTTGACGGGGACATTCAACCTGAGCAAGAATTATGAAAGATGCTCTTGTGGTTCACAGGTTAAACATCTATTTCATCAGAGAGGGTATATGCAGGTATACCCATTTGTTTCTCTATTTTACCCCAAACAGTTGCAAAAGAATAGCATCAAGCATCAAAAGTGTTACCTTCTGCAATTCATAAAGTTGCACTGAATAGAATTATCACCTTGAAATTACAGGGTAAAACTCCCTATACAAAAACAGATTAAAGACAAATTAGACTGTGGGCCAGGTCACTCTGATTGTTAATTAGTGATAATGGAAATACAATTAGCATAATGAGTTCCAATTACTGTATATGGAGAAATATGAGCATACTGCTTTCATAAATCTTGGATCCAGGAAAAATAAAATGCATCTGGTTTAACAAAGCATGCCCTTCTCTTCTGCAGAAAGCTTCCTGGTAAATATCTTTTTGTGAAGCTAAATCCTTCCTCTGATGGGTTGTGATTTGGAAAAAAAAAAAAAAAGGCGACAGAATGGATTTGCCCCGTCTGATAGCTGAGCAGTTTTGTATTAGCTCAGCTTCTGTTTTAAGCTTCCTAGAAAATCTAACCATCTGTTTCTCCAATCGTGGGTTAAAAACATTGGGGAGAATCATAGACCATTGCATCAAATGTGCTTATTGTCTTTGAAATGTCGGTGAGCCTCCCTTTCTGCCTTTGATAAGCTGCGAAATTGGAAAGCCAATTAGAGTCACATATTTACACAAATCTAAACAGTTTTTTGAAAACTCAGTGTAGAACAAATGGGTGGGAAACAACGGCTTCACATGGAGCTCTAGCCGGGTGCCTGCGGGTGTGCTAATGAAGTTATTTTTAAGAGTTGCGCTACAGGGCCTGGATATTTATTTTCACCTTGATCTTACACTGTCTCAACTTTTCATTGCATGCACCCATCTCTTTTAACTTTCTCAGAAGGTCCATCAGCTGGTGGCAGAATATTCCAGTTCTATTGTCATCTCTCTCAGAATCCCCCTTGCCACTTTTTCTTGCTATGAATGCTCAACTGTTGACAGATTACATTTCAAGGCTGGTTAAAACCCGGGCCATTTGGCCAATGAATGGTAATGAATGTGGACTGCTCAGCCCACACAGGTGATATTACACCTCGCACCGGGGAATGTGCCAACTTCCTTGTTGCACCCTGTAAATCTGATAGATGCCATTAACCTTTTTAGTGAATCCCCATGGAGCGCTGCAATGGTGAATCTCAGTAGTAATTGCTAAGACAAAAATGCCCCAGCCTGCCTATATTCCCTGTAAGGATCTATGAAACAGGCAAGTTGGCTACTCAAGTGCTTTTTCCCCAACTGCTCCCTTGATTTACTTTCAGCTGTCAGTCTGCACCCAGATCGCAGTGCTTCAGAATCTTCCACACACAACACAAGCAGCAGATCTTGCAAAGTACATAGAGCAACTCAACCCTCTCCTTTTTTTCTTGAATGGGATTTTGTTCTGAAGGAGAACAGTTTTATATCTGGACGAGAAGATCTACTGAAATAGCTGAGTTCATTGAGGAGAACCTTCCTGTCCCCACCTGCGTGACTCACAGTACACTTTTCATCTGGGCTTTGATTGCAGTTGTCACATTTTTAACCTAGTCAAGTCCCCTCCGTCTGTCTGGAAGCATTCGTAAACTGGATTATTCAATAAAAGAAATACTTGTCAGGCATTATTCTCCTTCAGCAGTTTGAATTGCTTTCTCTAAAAATGGCTTTCACACTATCACTGTCTCCCCTGGAAGCACACACGTGCACACACATGCACACACAAATGCACATGCACACACACAAGTGGATTCAAAATGACCATTGATTCTCTGTCAGCTCATATTTATTATGGAAGATATGGCAGAGCCTAAAAAGACAAGGTTCTGTCCCTAGTATTTTTGTTATTAAAGCATATGTTAGATCTATACTTCTTCATAGATTTAAACAAGAAAAAGTAATGCATTGAGAGGATACATAAGGTATCCTAAAAAGAAGACTGACCTTCTGGATACTGGTAAGTGTCTTATTGATAGCCATAACAATGTGTACATAATAAGAGCTGATAATAATGGATATTTGATAAGTAACTTCTAGCAAAGTCTTAGTCACCGTAACTCTTTCTTGTCTTATTTATAGTACAAGAAATTTTTGCCTAGACGTCTCTAAGGTTTCTTTCAGCTATAAAATTGTATGATTCTAAGGGCCAAAACCTCTTAACCAGGAGCTATGACATAGAGAAATGTTAAAGACTTCTAAATCTATCTAAATATTTGCATATTTTTTACCCACTGTGCTGCTTAGGATTAGAACAACCTGTAATTAGGAGAAGAGCCCCACACAGAATAGAGATTTATAACTTTGTCCAGGTTTGGTAGTCCGCAAAGGCCATCCAGTCTCAAAAGTGCCTCATTGTTCAAGATGGCAGTTGGCACTCCAGCCATCACATCTATGTTCTGCACAGAAGGACAAATGGAGGTTGGAGACAAAAGAGTGAAATACCTACATACTTAGTACTTAAAGGACCTTTTCAGGAATCCTACATAATGACTTCTGTTTATATGTCATTGACATCAGTAGTTGTGAGCAAGACTGGGAAATGGAGTATTTTAGCTGGATGCATTGTGCCCCGGAATATACCCAGGTTTTATTCGTAAGAAAGAAAAGAAGAATGGGCTCTGAATAGGCAACTGGTAGTACCTGCCATGCAATTCTCTCCCTTTCATTGAAAGATTTTTATACCATGCTTCTTTGCTTTTAGAAAAGACCCCCTCCAACCTATAGATATAATTCATTTTCATTTTGTAACCATGGCTGTGATGATGGATAGTTGAGCCCTATCATATCTGGTACCAATCAGGGAATGTATCCCCTGCAGGTAAGGGAGGAGTAATGTGTGTGACTCTGCTGGGCTTCACATGAGATTGCATATTCTGACTCCGTAAGTCTGTGCGGGGGGCCTCCGATTCTACACTCCTGCGTCACTCAGTGGATGTGGCTACCTTGTGGACAACCCTTTGCATAAAGATTTATAACACCAAATACCAGGAAGACAATTAGCCTCATAGTTCTTAATCTACATTTTTTTGGTTTGAATCAAACTATAATTACATCTATTAAAATGAATGGAAATTCATCTAAAGTTGAATCTGTTTGTACATACCCATGCAACTAACAACCAAAACCAAGCATCACTCTCTCCCTAGAAAGTTGCTTCGCATCTCTATTCTGCCCCCTTCTCTCCAAGAGGAAACCACTCTTCTGATATCTATTCCCGTTGAGTAGTTTTGCCCGTTCTTGAACTTTATATGAATAGAATTATATAGGATAGATTCTTTCATGCCCAGCGTACTGCACTCAACAAAGTGTTTATGAGATTCACGTACTTGTGATTCATTTCTTTGTATTGCTGAGTAGTATTTCACTCTCTGAACATGACATAAAAGTTTATCACTCATTTTGATAAATATTTGGTTGTTTCCAAAGTTTTGCCATTATGAATAAAGCTGCTAGGAGTATACTTGTACAAATCTCTTTATGAACATACGGGTTTCTTTTTTTTACTCCTTCAAAATAAATAGCCAGAAATGAAATAGCTGGGTAAAAAGGTATGTGTGCACTTAACTTCTTAAGAAGCTGACAAGTAACTCTCCATACTGGTTCTACCATTTTATCCTCCCACCAGCGTGTATGAGAGAATTCCAGTTGTCCTGCATTTGGTGTTGTCAGTCTTTTAAATTTTAGCCATTTTAGTGTGGTAATAAATCATAGTGCTTTTAAATTGCATTTCCCTGATGAAAATCTATGTTAAGCACCTCTGCACAAACATATTTTTTTAATCTTTTGTCTAACTTCTTTTCTACCTTTAAAATACAGTCACTCTCTGAATCTAGGAAACAGTTTGTTTACAAACTGGCCACGGTGTGGAATTTTAGCCTGACTCCTATTTGCTCTTTTAGATTATGCTTACCTTTCCACAGCCATTCCCAACTGAGAATTTTGGTTTTGAGTATCTTAGTATGGGCTGCTGGATATGGTAACGATATTTTCTCATTAAAAATAATGCCCAGTTCTTTCTCTGATGGTATTTAAATTTGCCATCCCAGGCTCTTATATATTGATAGTCAAATATATTGATAATGTCCCATGTGTGTTCTCTGACACTTGGGTGTAATTGTGGTGAACTTTGAATTCCCATCTTAAGGTCAGTTATTAACTATTGATGGATTCTCCTTTTCTCCATTTAATGCTAAAGTATTCATACTAACCAAGACAGATGGGAGCGGCTAAGGAGTTTTTCAATGCCACTGCTGTGTAAGCTGTCTTGTGCTTCCCTCATGTGAGAAACTCAAAGCACTTTTGTAGAGAAGATCATTTATTCAAGGTAAAGGGAAAAAAAAAAAAGGAAGGAGGAGAGAAAGCTTCTACATTCATTCTCCAAACCCCAGTTTTCAAAGCGGCCATATACATTTTCGGGGACAGACTTTTCCCTCACCATTAAAGATGAGAAAATGGCACCTTTGACAATAACCTTGGCCCATTTCGGAACCGAATAGGATCTGGATGTAAGAAGGATGGCCAGGACCTCAACATCCTGGACAAGTCACCCTGACAAACAATGGCACCATTTTTGGATTTCCCTGGAGGCAGAAAAGTGCCCTCTGAGATTTATAAACACATCCATAATAAATGGGAGGCTGAAGTTTAAACTGTTATGGAGCCTTCTCTGCTGTGCTGCTGAGGTCCCGCGTGATTTAGAGAGGTGACATTTACTGTGTGCAGACCTATTATTCAGAGTGACTGTTTGTGTATAGACAATATTTTAAAATGGCTTGCTGTAGATGAAAAATTCTTATTAAGTCAGAAAAACAGTTTAAGTAGGTAACACTCTCTCAGTTTAGTCTGCTATAAGTCTTACTGTCTTGCCACATGGAAAGTGCTTGGGGTGGGAGGTAGTGACACCTCACATACACTGGCTAAAATACTATCTCTAGAGCAAATAGGACACAGGACTTTAGCTGGGACCACAAAACTAATTGTACGTCTGAAGTGAAACTAGTAGGTGATTCTGCAAGTTTTGTTCACTTAATGCACAGTTTTCCTTCAGTGTTGGTGCGATAACTATCACTCAACCAATAGTATATGGTAAGAGGAGCATCGCAAGCATAGTAGCTTGGAAGGGGGCTCTTCCACTTACTAGCAGTGTGTTTTCAGAGGTGCTCCTTAACCTCCTTGAGGCTCAGTTTCCACAAAATGCAAAATGGAGGGACTGGATGAGGTGACTTTTTTTAATGGTCTCATATATTTATTAATGAACAAATCCACTGGTGCAGAAAAACGTTAACAAGGAGAAAAATCATTTTTCCAATCATTTCCCAATAAAACCCACCCTACTTTCCAGATAGTATGATTTTTTTTTTTTTTTGCAGGGATTTGGTAAGATGCAAGTAACCTGGACATAGCATATGTAATCTGTGCCATCTCATGCGTGATACCCAGCTTGGTTTTTCTCCAATGTCTCCTCTTGGAGTTGTACCTAATTTTGTCACCAGTTTTCATTCAAATCCACTGGGAAATAGGCTGATTCTGCTTTGTTGCTTGGCCAGGAACCTCTTAATCCTGAAAGACTTGTGAGAAGTCATTGCAAAGAAGAGCCAACTGCACATTCCATTGTGGTGGAGAGAATGATGAGGTGATTTCTAAAACTCCCTAAGGCATGCCTACTTTGAGTTGCTTATTCTTAGGAAAGAGTGCCTGTCAGCCCCCGGTGCTGTATAGCACTCTATAGTCACCAAGAACATGTCCCCGTCTTTACTGTTTCCCATTTAAATCCCATGATAGTCCCGACAAGGAGGCAGAGCAATTATTGTTGTGCCGTTTTTGTTTTTCAAATGAGAAAACTGAGGCTCAGGGAGCCTAGATACCATGTCCAAGATCCCATGGCTGGAAGGAACCTAAGCCCCATATTTTGCCCTTGGTCTAAGACTCTGTCTCATTATATTTCTTATATGTCTCCTTCCCTAAGAACTCTGGAAATGGTTTTGAACAGTTCACCAGAAGAAGGTGATTTCTGGAACATAAATCTGAACAGAGGTGCGGTAAAGGATAGGTCTAGAATCTGTTCTCAGGAGGCTCACAATCTTCTATAAGAGATAGCACACCTCTGCCGTTACCCATTTTAAAAGCCTAAAATCAGTATTTTCCTCCCCCAGGGAGTTTGCCTGGTCCCATCTTATTCCTGCCTCCAGGGATCCTCCTTTCTGAATTGCCAATTGAACTACATTTTCAAAATGGGTGCAATAGAGATGATCTTTCCTCTTCTCTTTTACTCTAGTATGCGTGTATCTTATTTCTTCCAGTTTTTATTAAGCTCCATGTGAGCAAGACTTGTGGATTGTATCACCTTTACATACTTGATCACAGGGAGTAATCAGTTAATTATGCAGTTTGTCAATCAGATGAGACTCCCACGGCACCTTGGATAAGGGTAGCACCGAGATCAATGTTACACTGCTCTGCTTCTTGTAACTTCAACTTACAGAAGCTGTGACATCATGGCCTTTTCACCGAGGAAAGCTGTAATCTCATTGCCTCCATCACTATCTCTTCACCTCCACTATTTTTCATTATAGTATTTATTACTATAAGAAGTTGAAGGTTTTTTGGTTTGTTTTTCTGTCTCCATACTAGAATGTAAGCTCAATGAGGGCACAGTTTTGCTTGACATGCTCATTGCATTCTCTTCACACCAAGAATGATGCACATTGTGGGTGCTCAGTAAATGCAGGCATGAATGGGTGCATTTCGGGCTTTGTGACCTCCAATTTGTATGTCTATCATCATCCTCTCTGTTTTTCATATCAGTTGGGCACTTCATATCTGACAAATCTGAGCACCAGTGGGCTACTGTACTTGCCCTTTTAAAGTTGTTTTGTTTTCAATTACTTTAAGACAGTAACTTTTAAGTAAATTATTTTAACAAAGAAGGAGTCACTTTTGGAGTACAACTATCCATGATCATTGTGTTGGTGAAAAATATAAATGATATACTTTGTTTTTGTTAAATCCTTTGTTCCTCCCTTCCCCATCTCCTCATGAAGTATTTACTGAAGAGTTGTTTTCAAAAAACACAAATTCAGAATGATGGGATTTTCTTTGTTAGTGATATCATTGAACTCTGTGATGTCAAAATTAACATTTAAATCTAATATTAGCTGATTAATAAAAAAAACATACTGTAGGGCTTGGGTGATAAAGTCATATGTGCCAGGCTGAAATCTTTGCCTCTGCTGCATAGTTTCTAGAAATTTACATAAGAGATTTTCTCTCCAAGCCTCAGTTTCTTCATATGCAAAAAACTATACTATAATAATAGTATCCTTATCATGGGGTTATCATGAAGATTAACTGAGATAATCCTCTTATTTACTGACACAGAAAGAACTCAGTAAATGTTAGACTTTACTATTATTACATGATGTTAGAAAAGTATAGCACACAATTTAAATGCAAATAGTAATTATACTATAGTGTTCTGCATTTTTATTTTATTCTCCTCGAATGCCTGATTGCTTGTGCTAATTTAGCAGTAACGATGTTCAAAACATATGTTTGTTCTTCTAAGAATTAACAATAGACAGACAAGATTATTTGTTGACTTTGGTCTGTTTGGATCATTGTAATAAGATGTCCCATATGTAGGAAGTACTATGAATTTCTACAGCTGATTAAAAATATAATTTTCTGAAGAGTCATGGTAAATCTCTTTTCCACAGACACCTTTTAATAAAAAACATAAATTATAAACCTACTGTTATGCAAACAATATTGGCACAACAAGAAAATTATTAACATGCCGACAGGGTAGGTCAAAAAGACTATAAAAGGATTAATGCACATTGTTTGATGTATATTAAAACAATTGGTCAAAGTTTAGGTAGCATTTTAATTTTTGGTGTCCACATACTTACGGCCCATTCAAATCTTACCAAAACAAACAGACTTTTTTTTTGAAAGTAGAAGTTCAGTGGAAACCACTAGAGCATGTTAAATCAGTCTACTGCCACTACTTTATAAAAAGTGTTTCAAAATAAAGACAAGGGCAGTTCTGTTTTCAATTTATGGAATAAAGTAACAGCTATTTTCTTCCAATTTTTACTTGATGTTTCTCAGATGCAGAACACCTTTACTGATGCTTTGATTTCCCTCTCTGGGCTCCCTATGTTACTCCTCATTTTTCGAGTCACTATGTTCTTGTGAACAGCAATTTTCATTGCAAAGTTCAAAAACCATTAAAAGAGAATTTCATTGGATCAAACCCCTAGAATGCCTTTTTGGATATTTTGAACTAGTTATAAACTCAAGTGGAACACTCCATTTGGCAGCAGTGTGATGAGGTCTTGTCTCCACTTGCTGGTGCGAAACGACACCCCTATAAACTGGGGTTTCCTGATGCCTCAACTAGGCTATGAGAACAAGTGGAGTCATCATAAATAAAGTCATGTTAAACAATAATAAACCACATTTCATACTGGGTCTTGTCACCACTTTCATAAAAGCACACCTTCTGCAATGTTCTCTGTCTCAAATTTTGGGAAACCCTAGAGGGTGTCTCATATGTGTTCCCACACGAACGGTCGTTTTTAACAGTGACTACCTGTGCTGCCAGGTGTTCCACTCAATGCATCACCAGGCACTGCTACTGCTTTCACCTTCTCTCTCAGGGGCCTAAACCTGAATATGTAGGGCTCCCTGGTGAGCACCGGTAGGCACTATACCCTGTTTAGAGCTGATCCTCACCTCTGAGGATTAAAGCTTAACTGGTGTCTCACCTTGCCTGAGCTGACTTTCAGGAGACTACTCAGTTGCTTTTTGCTTTTAAATGTTAGACTTTGCTTGTCAATTTCCCCAAAATACATAATCATTACTGATTTCTCATGCAAACTTATAATGAGATTATTACTATACTTGAATTTATAAACTTTATTTAAATCAAGTTTTATTAATATATCATACCTAACTATTAATATAGTAAAATTTAATATATAATAAATGCATTGCATTGGTCAGCTAATTCCATAATTATGCTGTGTAACAAACCATCCCCCAAGCTCAGTAGATCAAAACAAAAACCATTTATTTTCATTCCTGCATCAGCCATAGGGCTGGCCTTGGGGAGGATGGTTGACAGAATGAGCCTGTGCTCAGCTGAGCATGGCTCAAAATTATAGATTGGGTATAAATCTTCTCCATATGTTTCTCATGCTCCTCGGACCAGAGAAGTAGCCAAGGCATTATTTCCTCGTGGTGATGACAGAAGCCCAAGAGAGAAAGCTGAAGTGTGCATGCTCATTTCAAACCTCTGCTTGTGTTATGTTTGCTAATATCCTATAGGCAGACATATATAAAGTTATATTCAAGTCAGCAGGTGGCTCTAACTCTGGGGAACTGTGCAGCCATATGGCAGAGGATATGGATGTGGCAATGGTGAAGAACTGAAAACCATAATTCAATCTACCCTATGCACGTATTAATGACCTAAGTTATACCATTCAGTATTTATTTAATGCATTCTTTATCCTTAGAATTTATATGACACAAAGGTACAAAATGCACTAGAGAGATAATTCCACTTCTTTCAATTCAGCAGCCACTCATTGAGTACCTCCTCTAGATAATGCACTGACTGAAAGGTAAAGGTATACATTGTGTACAGGGTGCCTGGTGCCTGAAAGGATAATGGTGGGAACTGGATGGCAGCTGTTCTCAGTGCTGAGTGGGTGAAGACTTGGTATGTGCCCATGAGACCTGCACAGACTAGGGGTCTTCTTGTTTTCCTTTAAGCATTGTTGCTTTTTAAAAAATCATCAAGCAATACATATTTCATTTAAAAAATGGAAAAGTGTATCCATGCATAAAGAAGAAAATAAAATATAGCCGTACTTTCATCGCCCATAAATAACCATGATTTGTTCTAACTGAAGAGATAAAACAATAGGTAAAGATCATGCAGATAGATAGATAGTAGATTGACTGATCAAACATAGAGGAGTATTTTGCAATCTTTTACTTAATATATCATAGATATACTCAATGTCAGAAAATATTCATCTTTATGCATATCATTAATGCTACCTACTATTCTGTCACATTAATACGAGAACTTTATTTTACTAATCCATTAACAAACAGTTACATTTCTTATTCTTGTTATTATAAACAGTGTTGTTTTGTACATTTCTGAACACTGAGGGAACGTTTCCTTTGGCTAATGCTAGAAATAAAATCACTCGTGCAAAGGGCCAGTGTGGTTTTCAGGTTTAACGTTTATTGTGAGATTGCATACATGAAAGTTTGTTCAGGATACACTCACACAGAAGTGCATGAGTCTGTCTCTTCCCTCCCCTTCACTGACCTGGGACTCTCTAGCTTCCTAAAGATAAATAAAGAAAACTCATCAACTAAAGGCTGGGCTAGTTAACTCAAGGGAATTTTCTAGGTAATAAAAAGCAGAGAGAAGGTAAAACGGTTACCAATAGTGTTCTTGAACAAGGAAGGGGTAATTTTTTAAGAGATTGTGAAGCAAAAATCCAAAGGCTACATAGTTAGACTCCAAAGTGGGAGAAGTAATCAAAAGAGAACAAACATCTTATTATGTGCTAAGTGAGGGAAATAAAGGGACTTTCCAATTAGACATCCAAGATGAAGCTCCGGAGAGAGAGGACCATGGGATCCCAAATTTAAAACACATCAGGAAATATATAAGCCAGGGGAAAAAAACTCCCTAGGATTGGTTGTTAAGATACGTGAGGTGGCAAAAGCTGGAAGGTCAATTTCACTAAGCACAGAAACGACCCTGCGCTAAGAAACTTAAATGCATGCACCAAGCTGGATTCTGCCTTCTTAAAGCTTTAGGTCAACTTCAGATGTACGAGGACTTTTGGTTGTCAAATTTTGCAAATAGGAGTGGGTTTATAAGTAAAAGTCACAGTTGGTAAGTCTCGTAGGGCAAGTCTATGGATTGGGCACTAAAACCAACAGTGGTTGATTCAATTAATAGGAAAACAAAGCTACCATATTTTGCCAAGTATAATGCACACTTTTTGCCCAAATTTTTGAGGGAAAAATAAGGATGTACATTACACATGGGTATAATGATTACATACCATGGGTATAATGGGTATAATAATCTCATGTATAATGTGTACAAAAAAGTGGGTGCACATTATACGTGGTAAAATACCATAAACTGGGTTATATACTATGCTTTGTAGCCTGGCAACAAATACAAGTTAATAATCAGTTCATGGTCCATCTGTACCAGCCTGATTTTTGAAGGTGGTAAAAGGGTTAAATCAATATCATATCACAGTTTTTTAACTTTTACTGAATTTATTGGGTGACAGTGCTTAATAAAATTATGTAGGCATCAAGTGTACAATTCTATAATACATAATCTGTATATTGTATTGTGTTCCCCACCCCAAGTCAAGTCACCTTCCATCGCCATTTATCCCTCCTTTCCCTCTGCTGCCCCCCCCATTCCCTCTGGGAATCACCATATTGTTGCCTGTGTCTATGAGGGGTTTTAATTGCTTAAACCTTTCACCTTTCCATTGAACCCTCAAGCACCCTCCTGTCTGACAGCTATCAGTCTGTTCTTTGTATCTCCCAGACTTTTTCTCTTTTATTTGTTAGTTTATTTTGTTTTTAGATTCCAAATGTAAGTGAATCATATGGTATTTGTCTTTCTCTGACTGGCTTATTTCACTTATCAAAATACTCTCCAGGTCCATCTGTGCTGTGGCAAAAGGTAAGAGTTTCTTCTTTTTTTATAGAATAATATTCTATTGTGTAAATGTACCACAGCTTTTTTGTCTACTCATCTACTGATGGGCACTTGGGCTGCTTCCAAATCTTGATTATTATAAATAACGCTGAAATGAACATAGGAATGTGTACATTCTTTCAAATTCGTGTTTTGGGTTTCACATTACAGAGTGAAGAGCCACGAGAGTGTGACTGTCTGTAAGGCTGGTCTGCCATTGTCTGGAGGCAGCCGGGAGAACATTCTAAAGCAAATTCTGGCGACTAAAGCGGAAACTACCCTCCCAGTAAATTGGCTGTCAAGAAGAATGCTTTGATTTGAATGCTAGAATAATAGCTTTAGCATCTCAGAAAAGTGCCTAAAATTAAGGCACTCCTCTAAACTGAGAATGTGCCAATTTATATGTGATCAAAGATCAAGGAGCTCTTTTCTAAAACTTGACTTTGAAGGCCCAGAATTTAAATCGGTAGGGCTCTTGACTACCAAAAGATGCTAGTATAATTAATTCTATTTGTGTAACATTTTTATTGATTTCTATAGCAGGTGACAAAACACCCATTATGACGGATCAGGCTATTGACAACCATAGACAGGAAGTGGTCAAGGTCACTGAGAATACACACGGTGACAGGCTATAGTTGCCAAGTCCTGAGTTACCAATGCAGGGCCTTTTACTCTCTGACCACAGGTAAGCAAACCTCAACTGTGTGGCTCAGAGAGCCTGACGTTCTGGATAAATCAAATTTCCATTTGAACTCCCAAATCATGTGATTTTATTCCTTACTATTGAAATTATTTTTTTCTGAATGGCCAACTTCTAATATGTCTGTTTTCTTGTTTTAGATGTCAAGTCTACTAAATGTACTGAAATCTTTGACAATCAAACCGATGAAGCAGGTGATCAGTTCTCATCCTCACAAGGTGTGCTGTATATGACGTAGGAAACTGAGCTGAAAAAGGCTAACCCCGTAGCTTAGATTCTAAGATTCCTAGTTTCTTTGTTCCATGAGAAAGGGCACTGGATTTGTTTTATTCAATCTGCTCCCCTGGATGACTACCCAATGTCTAGCAGGAAAGAACCACTCAATGAAGGTTGGTTAAATTAAAAAATGAATACTATATATAGGATCTTCAGAGTGCATTTCCCTGTCATTGAGGTCTTTCTCCAGAAAGTCAAATACGAGGTAAAATAAAGGAACAAAGGAAGGAAGGGGGGGAAGAAAAGAACAGAAAGAAGACAAAAGGGAGGAAAAGGGGGAATAAGAAAAGAGGGAAGAAAATTGAAAACAAGAAATAAGGAAGGAAGGAAAAACCTAAGAAGGAAGAAGAAAGGAAGAGGGAAATTAAAAGATATTCTGCGGTTTCAAATTCAGTATTTGTTGAAGTTTAAAATTATATCAGTCCTCTTTCTTGTTCCTGTTTCTATCTCTGCCTCCTCCTTCTCAGAGAACAGAATAAGAGATTCCTGTTTTGCACCTCCTGGTGCAAAACCCTCAGGCCTTGGTGGCACACAAGTCACATGACCCCAAAGATGCCGGAATCTTCTCCAAGGAGGCTCACAAATGTCACAGCTGTGGGCTCCATGCAAAATGTTGGCTGCGGACAGACCTCCAGGATGAGTTCTTTCTTTGTGTTCTTTTTCCTGACCATCTAAGTGGTTTCTGACTAGTTTGGCATGTTGCTAGTTAAAATTCATTCTTTTAAAGCCCAGTATCCACTTAGCTCCTCTCCTCTGAACTTTCTTCATTCATTATTAACAATGAAAGCCAAAGTGCATGAAACAAGTTCAGCCCTATCTGTTTCTGGCATGAAAGTGATGTCTTGGCATATTAGTGGGACACAGCTCTATCTTACATGAAATGATGCCTGGGCCCACAACAAAGGCGCCGTCTCTCAGCGTCTAATAGGATCACCTACTTCAAATGTGAAACTTCCTTCTTTGAAATATTTGTTGAGATTTCATAAACCTATGAAGATTCTCAAACTCAAACAAAACCTTCTAGGCTTCAGTGCAAGCTCCGACTCTAAAGAGCTTTCTGTTCTATAAACCTGTTATTGGATCTGGGTCCCAAGCCCAGGCAGATGGGGGAAGTGTGGGGGTTCGGGGGAGGAAGAGCTTGCTTTCCACTTTCTCTTTTTGATACAAAAATAAAAGTCATCTGGTTTTGACTGCAGAAAATAAATCATATTAAGCATTTTAAAAGCACTATTCTTTTTGCGAGACCTAATTTCAGACCGATTAACACTTTAATATGAAACAGAAGCACATCATTTCATTAGAAGACAAAATAAGGCCTCTCGGCTACCATATGTTGTCTCTTTTTTTTTTTGGAGAAAAAAAGTCTTTTGAAACCTTAGATTGTAGATTGAGCTACAAGAGGATGCAAATTTGGCACCACCACCCACCCCAGGTGAGCAGACTGTGCTTTGAAGAGCCACACAATCATAGATTTTTTTGTTTTTGGCAACACTCATATTCACTCTCTTCGGCACTAGAGGACCTGGCCATTGCCCTGGAAAGCTGACAGGGAAATATTCTTTTGTGAAGAGAGAAATCAAAAGGATCTTTCAGTATGTTCTTAAGAATGTCTGCGCTGACACAAAGAGCAAAGAGACACTTTCTACCACTGATTTCACAGACTACTTATTTATTAAATAGATGAAACAAAATTATAGCTGTCCATTTTCAATATTTAAATTTTTTTAATGATAATGCCTTTCAAATGCACAGAACATGAATGCAGGAGCTGGTGTGATAGAAGAGAGCCTTATTGCACATAATTAACAGACACATAATGTCTGGTAACTAGTAATTTCCTTCTAGCTGAGTAAGGAAATAATTTAATCATGTTGATCAAATGAATCCCAGGAGCCCAGTGTAACATTATGCCAAAAAAAAAAAAAATCTGCATTAACTGATAAAAGACTACTTGGTTAAAAAAAAATATAACATGGTTTCCAACCTTGTTTAGGTATCCTTAATTGTATTTAAAATGCAAGCTTGATTTTAGAAATTGGCTTAATCTGGCATTTCAGGAACATTATTTTTCAGCATTGGCAGGGGCTACAAATATTAGCATGGTACACTTTTCTAGAACCTACTAAAATCTAACTGTTGCAAGATATATATTTCCCTCACCAATGAAAACAGTTCCCCTACCTCTGCTTAGAGTTTTGTGCAGGGGCCATGAAGAGGGGGTACATGGCAGGGGAGCTGTTAGAGCACACATCTATTTTCTTGTTTTAAGATCTCTTTCCTAGAAAAGCATCTTATATTCAACAACTAGATATAAACCCCCATTGCTCTTTTGCAAATTTCAGCTTCATATTCAAAACAGGCCAGGAGGAGGTTTTGATTTCAAATCATGGCCCCCAATAAATTTCTGCTTAGTAGACTATATCCTAGTCTTGATAGACTGGTGTTTCCTTTCAGAATCTTTTGTGGTCTTGCCCATTGTTCTCCTGAACTACTTAGAAAAGGCAGCAAGCCCCTTTCCCGCTATCTGGAGTCAGCTCTCCGTAATGAGGTGATATAATTTAACACTTACCGTAATACATTTTATCCATCTATTGTTTGCTAAATAATTCCTGCAATAACACTTTTATTCTTTCCATAATTCTTCAGGGCAATGCTGGAGGAATAATATTTTTACTGCCGTGATTGATGACACGGGTCCTGGTGCTATCTAGCCCCCACGAACGGAGGTTATTGATAAGCATCAGGAAGATCGGAGGGAACGGAGGGGGCAGGGAGAATGTCCCGAAGCCCGTGCGGCGTGGAAAGAGCGTCAGGGATCAGAGGGTTAATACCATTTTATGAGGTTGTAAAAATCTACCCCAAGATTCTTGTGTTAGCAATATTCTTTGTGTAAGATGTATGTTATTAAAACAAGTAGCAGCATCTGAATTAAAGTGACAGTATGATGGATGACTACTGAAGGGGAATCGGGGCCGTTTGCAGCATTTTGGGCTAGATGTGGGAATTCTGCCTCAGAGGCAAGGAGCTTGGCAGACACATTGATTCGGGGCTGACGCATGTTCATAAATATGCCCCCAGAGAGGTGTGGCCTAGCAGAATTTACAAAATTATGTTCATGAATTATTTAACATTTATTTATGGATGCTATATTTAAACAGTATTTGCCAAGGCGAATGGACCATAGCTTACAGAGTGATCTTTAGATAATGCAAATTCTGCACAAGGCAGAGGTGGCGGGTGGCTTGCCCAGTGATGCTAAGCCTATCAAAACTATATTAGAAGAGATGAGTCCACCCACCGCGGAGCTGCCCTTCTGAGACTTGAGATGTTTCCCCCATGTGGCTGAGGTCCAGAAAAATCTTGAACAAGAGGTCTAGGATTTTTCCTCTTTGGGAATTCAGTTACATCAAAAAACAGGTTTGTGTTACTGCTGATTTGAATTTTAGCATATAATGAGCTTTGCTGTTTACAGGAGTTTTTTTTTTTTTTTTTAGAATTGTAGAATGCAACGCCACTTGTTTGAGGTTGAAAAGAAAAAAGGAAAAGATTTAGAAGCTGCTATTACTTAGACACTTCGTTAATTGTGTGAAGGGCCAAATTCAAACATATGAAGAAGTTAAAGTTATGATGGACACATTTATAATTTTCGTGCCATATTTGGCATGGGTGATATGGCAGAGATCTGGGGGCTCACCAGCCATTCCTTTTGCTTTCCCCATTTTCCATTCCCCTTGCTGTTCCGTGAGGACTGTGGCTAGTTCTTGACGGTGAAATGTAAATGGGAGTGCCATGTGTCACTCCTGTAGCCAAGTCCTTACAGGGTTTTTTTTGGTTGTTGTTGCCTCTCTTCTCCTGACATGGTAAATGAAGAGGTCACGTATTTCAGAAAGTTCAGCTACAGCCGGTAGAGTCACTAAACAGCCCAGTCCTCCCTTGTCTTTTTGGAGCTGAACCCCTTCAACCTGCTTGGGATGAGTAGAGATGACTGAAAAATTATGATTGGGTTGGGTGCAGTTGTTGAGATAGGAGGGTTACTTGTTACAACAGTGTAACAAAGACGATGTTGACTAATGCACTAGGTCAGTGCTACTCAAGCCACCTTAATGATAAAAAAAGAACACTAGAGTAACCTTTTCCATTTCTGTTCCTCTTATAACATCATTTTCCTCCTCCAGCAAATCACTGTATATGTGATAATAGCATGACCTATGGCATTATCAGAGTATCCCAGGCTACACAAAGCCAGGAAGCTAGCAATACCAAAAAATAAAATAAAGCAAAAGAATCTGATTTTATCAGTTCCAGAAAAGACCCAGTGACAACCAAGAGAGGCAAGGCAAAGAAATTGAGTTCTATTTTCCAAACAGGAGAAAGAGAAAAAAGTAGGAAAAGTCACTGGTATCTGCTTTTGCCCCCATCGAGTAGATATAAAGGCTATGGCTGATCAACAAATTGATGATTCTACATGGCCTATGTGTAGATTCTGAACATGATGTCTTATTTTTAGTCTCCATTTGATTGTAAATTCTTCACAGTTTGTATATGAATAAGCACAAACACGTACCCACACTCTCAGACACCTCTGTCTCAATACTTAGGGAAGTTCTAGTGCATGCTAAGAATTTAGCAAATTATTGGTGCATGAGTAAATAAATATGTGAATCTGTTTGCATTACCCAAAAGGCAACTACTAGAAGCACTAACAAATCTAATAACAGAGGGTTACCTTATAGTCCTTCTCAAGGGTCGTACTAACATCTTCAGATGCAACTCTGTCTTTAACCAGAACTTTGAATCAAATGGTGCGTGAAAGCCCGGGAGAACTCTGTGCCTTGGCCTAAAGTGTTGAATTTTAATAAACTCTCTTTAAAAACTCTTTAGGATTTTCAGAGGGTGTGTGTGTAAGAAGCGCTAGAGAATGGGAGATAGGCAAGAGTACAGACATGTAGAAAAACACATTTTTCTTCCCTTAGCCCTAGTCCTCTAGAAAGCAGAGCCTGAGGCGAGGATACAAGCACACCTCAGGATAGCCACGGAAAGAAGAAATAAAAGGGAACTTCCTTGACTCACTCTCTTCCACCTCTTCTCCCCTGCTGCCTGTTGGTCAAAGTGTAGTCCATGCAGAGCTAACTCCCTGCACGTCAGGGTTGGGCCCTTCAGCCTCTTGGCAGCTTCACAGGCAGCCAACCCCCAAGGCTCTCAATGTGGTGTTTCGTCCACGTTTAGAAGTGGGGAGGTGTCTCAGCACTGACAGGTCTTGTCACGAGGAGTGAAAGGCCATGCTTTCCTGGGACTTCAACTCAGACTACAACCAGCTCAAGAAGCCCAGCAAAGTCATCAGGAGCACAATGGACCAAGAGACAAGAGCATCTTTATAAAGAAACAGGCAGTTGTGTCTGAGGAAGCACAGAAGATTGTGTTCAACACAGTTCTCCAAGGCTTTAAATATATTTTATAGCTAAAGATTCCAAGGGGCAAATGTTTGTTGGTGATGTTTTCCACAATGACCTCCAGCTTTTCTTCTAGTCTTTTCCCTTCACCCTGCCCTCCTGAAGCCCTGGTTCAATGTTAGTCCTCTCACGTTTATCACTACATCCTGCCTGTTATGGCCACTAAATGCTCAAAGCTGAGCAAACTCTGTAGTTAGTGATCACTGCATACTCTTTCCATCTTCCCAGATATTGAGAACAAGTGTCATCTTTTTTTCTAACTACACCCCCTCCATTCTCTCCAAACGATGCCTCTGCCTTTGCTGTGCTCATATACACCTTATATTTTTGTTCTGACATTTGTGGCCATGCCATACGTATGTAATTATTTACTTACCCCACTCAATTGTTAGCTCCTTGAGGGCCCAAACTATGAAAGACAATAAAATCTAGCAGAGTAAGTTTATATTTCAGCGACCCACAAAGCGGAATTCTCCAGGCTCCATGTGCTTCTTGCTCTTACAATTCATCTTACGTTCATCTTCCTGAGTTTTAGCTCCTCCGATGTAAAATTGTGTTAGTTGCTCCGTATTTGGTTCCCGTAAAAAGCGTCAGAGACAATATAAATGCTGGTGCATAACGAGGTACCTGGAATATAGTAAGTGCAAAATAAAGGTCGATTTTCCATCTTTGCTCGTTTTTTGCACGTGTGTGTGTCCCTGTCTTTCCCAAGGCCAATGTGAGGTTCGTGGAAGATGGGTTTTCTAGTTTGTGTTCTGTTGGTGAATGCATATGGTAGTTGCTACATGCCAGGCACTATTCTTAGCACTTTAAAAGAATTTATTTATCTAATGCTATTCAGTATATATGATTTTTATTTAGCAAACACATAGCACTTGCTATATGCCAGACACAGCTCTAAGTGCCTCACACATATCAATTATTTTAATTAATATAACAATGCCATGAGGTTAATTCTGTCATCAATATCCCCATTTTTCAGATGAGAACACTGAGACACAGAGAAGTTAAGTATCTTGCCCCATTTATCTAAGTAACATATCTAGTGACATCTGAGGTTTAGATACTATCAGTCTGGTTCCAGTCTGATTATATATAATGTGGTACAGTATATGATAAAATAGATAGTAAGTAAATAAATCTCTTACACTTTCAAGAGTTTTCATTACTTTTAGACAAAAGTGCTCATCTAGAAATTGTTCACTCCTGAACTGAGACTTCTTCGTATCGACCAATTGGTTCCATAATTTTAAGCAATTGAAACCTAGTAACCTGGTAGATCACAGGAGTCATTCAGGGAAAACCAGTACTAATCACTGCCAGGAATGATACGATGTCTGCACAAAGACCAAGGGAAAAGAGCATTAACACTTGTATTCAAAACTATTTTCATTACTGTCTCATGTTGCTGTTTACATCACTACACTTCTTTCTGAAGAGTTTTGCTTTCGCACGCAGTTATTTGAATATCTCTCAAACCCTACCAGCCTTGTCTCTGCGTGTGTGCGTGTGCGAACATGGGGAGGGGGCGATAAAGTTCTCTACTCCATAAATAAATATAGCCATGAGAATAATAAAAGTAAGAGGACATTTTTACAATAAAGTGCAGTGCTAGCCTTGCAAATAAATTGAGATGGGACCGGTCCCAGGTCACCATGATTTCATTAACCACCCAAGAATGCTCCTGCAATGCTGAGCACATTCCAATATCCAGAGAACAAAAGGGAGCACATATTAAAAATCTAAAGAATCGAATTTTTAGTTAAGGACTCAGTGGAATCAGATAAATGTCTCATACCATCTCCCTCTTCCCTTTCTTCCCCTCAGGCAAGAGTGTGAGACCCTGACATAAACCTAACCTTGTCATCATCTTAAAGGATAAACTGTCCTTCCACTTATGCCATATTTCACACACTTTTTAGCTGTGAGCAAAAATGGTTCGCATTCCAGAGGAATGTTATTTTCGCATTATCAGTGTCCATCAGAGAAGTTGTTTAGCTCAGGTAGGACCCGGAGAATTGGGAGAGCCCTTCCTTATGTTACCATTATTCCTTTTGGGTTAAAGCAGATATTAATCACGTCTGACCTCTTACAAGTGAAGAGGAAATAATCCCTTATGGCATGGCATGCATTTTTCTACCCTGGGGTCATTTCCCTTAGTTTTGGAATTTATGTATTTGAAGGAGATGTTAGCATGGTTGATGTTAGTTTTAGGAGGTCACATTTCTCCCTTAAACCAAATTCTAGTGAGGAAAAAAAATGAAAACACAGCTGCCCAATAAGGATACTGCCTTTCATGCTTCTCACCAAGGTCTAATTATCCTTGAATGACAAGCTTCAGGTACATTCCCGCATGATGAACTCTCTCTCATTCTTTTTATCTTTTTTTCCTATTGTGGGTTTCGGCTTTTTTCTCCCAGCAAGTTGTGCCTGTGGCGAAACTAGGGGCAGACAGGAAGCAGGGAGCCAGATCAAACTGTCCCAGGATCTGCCTTCAGCCGATGAAGCAAAAGGCTCATTCGGCAATTGAGATGCTCTGTGTGGACTCAAGCCTCACCCGTCCTCAGCCGTCACCAACCTGGGCTTCCTCTTCCCACTGCTGTGCGCATACCAAGCTCACTGCCTCCCGGAGGCTATTGTGTTATTTGCTTATGCGCTTCATTCTGTCACTCTTTTTGTAAGACTAAAATTTGCTGATTAGAGCTGACACAAAAGGTAGGAATGGAGACGATAGAGAAATCAGCCTCTCAGAACTACCATTCTGTTCAAAATGAATTTGAAAGGCTTGCATGAAAGCTGGATGGCTTGGACTCGCTTGGGACCAGCAACAGTATGTGAGTAAGGGAAGGAACTTGAGGAAGAGACAAAGTTAGTCCCATCTTGATAGGTTCTTTTTGACTTTAAGCAATAACTTCTGGCAAATCATGATTATTTTTAAAAAGCACTTCATCTAAAATTTTGAACCCGAATGTTTCTTTATTCATTTTAGGATTTTCATCTATGAATTTATCAAACAGAAGATCCAAATAAAACTACACATATACTACAAATACAGTAATACAGATAAACACATAAACCTGTGTCTATTTCTGTATTTAAATTCATTAGGTGTCTTACAGATGCTAAAGAGGACCAGGTGGTCCACGTGGGATTCTACTGTCAAAAGGGGTTGGGAAGTTAAAACACAGAGAAAGCAAGGGCTCAGGTTTGCAAAGAAAAAAGAGGAGTTCTATACTAGTAGATTTACAAGCCGGTGGGCTGTGTGCAGTGTCTCCCAAGTGCAGGCTGTCAGGGGAAGGGAAAGGCTGCCTAGAAGGCTTGAACTGCAAAGGAGCCAGCAACAGGTCCATGCCTAAAATCTGCAGAGCCTGGGGCAAGAGTACAAATTGAGAACCATATATTTTATGACTAAATATTTAAAGGGTCTAAATCAAGTTAATAGACTGTTAAATAAGCCATATTTCCTTCTCAAACCTCTCAAACCTTGACTTATGTTCATTTACAACAATGAAATAGAAAGATATAAAGCTAACATTTTTAGACATTGAACATTGGCAAAATATGAAAGACTATTGTACTCAATCATGGCATTATCTGAGCATTCTACTGATGGTTCGATGATGTTGGATGAGTAATAACACTCAGACATACATAATTCATAAATTATTATATATTTTCCATAAAATATATTTATTTTCATTGCAGCAAAACCACTAATTATGTTATTTGCTATAATCAAGATTTTGCATAATTTATGTACTACTGACAATAATGCCAAATTTGACAACCTTCCTTAGTCATTGCAGTTATTAGAGAGTGCTTTATTAATTTTAGTTTTGAAAATTTTACTCTGCTGTGGCAGAAGCATCTTGGATTGCCAATAAAATTCTTAAATCAACACTTAGATTCAGAAATTAAATAAGAACATATTATAGCATGCTTGAATATTTAAACAATTGCTTATGATAAGTTATTATTCTCAAAAATTGCTATAGCCCTGGCTGGGTGACTCAGTTGGTTGGAGCATCTTCCAGTACACCAAAAGACTGTGGGTTTGATTCCCGGGTCAGGGCACACACCTAGATTGTGGGTTCGATCTCCCGTTGGGGCACGTATGGGAGGCAACTGACTGACATTTCTCTCACGTTGATCTCTCCCTCTCCACCTCTCTAAAATCAATAAACATATCCTCGAGTGAGGATTAAAAAAATTACTGTAAATTATTTCAGTTTCTTCTGTAGAAATAATAATAATTATGGTATTATTAACACTGATACTGCAATTATCATCACCCCTTAAAACAGTATCTAGATTTATACACTAATAGAAGAACTTTGTATTATACTTCTTGCATGTTACATGTAGATGTGCACACAGACACACATTTCAAACAACTGTGAATCGTTTAATGCTGAAAAATATCCCCTCTTCCAAAACTGTAAGTTGGAGAAATAGTAAACTGGAAAACAAATACGAGCAAGAAAATGAGTAATTTGGAAATGATACTTTGTTATGCAAGAATCTATTGCACTCATGCTTTCATGGAGGAAGGATTTGACAAGCTAATTTGTCTTCTCTCTCACCAAATGCTTTAGTTGCTTAAATAACGCCTGCGCTTGACTCACGGACTCTGAACTCAGCAAGAGCACTACCCGCGAACCTTCCTAGCATCCAGATATAACCGCCTTTGTTAGGAAGACCGCAGGAATAGATGTGCAAAAGCATGTCATTACAGGGTGGATGGTTAAGGTTACGCTGGGCCAGTGCTGGGCAGCAGATCGTGCGTGACGGAATGAAGCTCCATGAGTTCCTGAACATACTTTATATGTGCGTATTTGTGATATGCGGGCCCCTCTTCGGTGTGGAGCTCAGGGTAAGGCCTTTCACCAGGGTCCAGGCGCACTGGCTCTGTATGAAAGTTCGGCCCTCCTCATACCTCATTATTCGGCTGCCTCGGTTGCCTTTCATTTTCTAAATCTTTCTTGTTTCCTTTAGTTTCCCTCTCGCAATATACTTTCTTCCTTCTCGTCATGCATGTTTCTTTTCTCCCTTTTACCTCCCTCTCCCTTTCCTTTCTTCCCTTTTTTTTACTGAAGCTTCTCTTTCTAAAATAAATTTTCTCAATAAATACATAAAACACTGTTTCTTAAAATATTATATGTCTGTGGGGAAGGATGGCATATAAAAACCCAAAAAGGAAACGCAAAAAAAATGAAAGTATTCCCTCCCTTCACACTCCTTCGATGAATATCTTTCCTGTAGGAAATCACTATTGAGAGCTTAGTTGTTATGTTTCTGTGCCATTTTCTGCACATTTAAAAAGTGTGTAATGTTTAAACAAATGTCAGATACATAGTGGTTTACAAGTTGTTTTTCATGCAATGATGAATAATGAATCTCTTTCCATGTCAGTATATTAATGTTTAATTTGGACCTAGTATTTTATATTATGAATTTCCCATTTATTTAACCATTTCTAACAGTTGCACACATAGGTTTTCTCCAGTTTGAGGTATTATTAAAGACATTGCCATAAATACACTTGTACATTAATCTTTATGCACACGTGTATATAAAGGTGTATGACTTGACTTGGAACATGTGATTAACAGAGTATTTTAAAATTTGGTAGGTCTCCAAAATATCCTTCCAGAACTCTTCTATGCTCCTACCACCATGTATGAAAGTTTTTCTCCATATATTTCCTAGCACTAATTGTTATCAAATCTCACCTAAATTTTATTTTCATCATGTTTACACACTAAAAATAACAAGAGAGATAGTCTATTGTCTCAATGTGCATTTTTCTGAGTCTCTAATGAAACTTAGCATTTACCTGTTTATCACTTGTTTGTAAATAACTTGTAAAATATTATGGATTAAACCTGGCTATAAATGTAACAAATAGCTCTATTCCTGTGCTTCATCTATTTATATCCCATTTATGTTATATATCTATGTCACAGATCATTCTTTCATGCTATTTTTAATCTTTGTTTATGATGTCTATTTACAGAGATTTTTATTTGTACATGGTCAAATTTGCCAATTTTATGTTTTATAGTTTATGATCATCACAGTTTTTTGAGGAAAGTAAAATTTACCACAATAATATAAATTCTCCTTATTTTCTTCTAGAAAGCTTATTATTTTGTACTATATTTATTAGAAATTTATCCATAGAATGTATTATAGAGACTGAACATTATTATGTTCTAAAGATGTATATGTACTTGGGTCAATACTTGACTAAATCCCATACCTCCTGATTTAAAATGACTCCTTTATAATATATTAAATTGCTCAATTTATAAGGGTCTCTTTCTGGGCCCCTTATTTTGTCCTATTAATCTGTTTGGTTAATCAACAGTATTTTAATTTATAGTAGTATAAGTAGTATTTATATCCTATAATGCATATGATATCACTTATTTTACCCTGAGATGTATGAAATTTCAGATCAGGTTTTATGCAGTTCAGGAAGGTATTATAATATTCTTTATATTACTCTCACACACTGTCAAATGTATCTCCATGTACATCATAGCTTTTGTTACTATTATGAATTGAATCTCATAGATTTTGTTGCTATTATTACTTATAGCTCTGTTGCTATTATGAATTTAGTCTTAAGGTTCCATTACATTTTCTAGTTAGCTTTTCTGCAATATAGGAAAGCTATATATTTTTGGTATATTTATGTTTTATCTAGCATCTTTTGAGCTATCTTTTCAGATCCAGTCATTTTACTTGATTCTCTTCAGACCTTAAAAAAATAAATCTTTTAAGATTTTATTATAACGTTTTCAAGCATATAGCAAAGATAAATTTAACAGTTAACATCTATATATCCAACATCTAGATTTTACCATTAACATTGTAGTATACTTCTTTATCACCTATTTCTTCATCTATACATTCCTTTTCCATCTAGCAACAATGCATAGATTTTGAAGTATTTCTATGTAAATTGCAGGCATCCGTACATTTTCATCTATACACTTTGGCATCATAAAATTAACTAGAATTCTATATTAATTTACATTTTTCTTTTGAAATTAAATTTACATACAGTGAAAGGCATAAACCTTCACTGAATTTTGACACATGCACAAACCCGGAGACTCAAGCTCATCACCAAGAAAGCTTCCTCTTTCATCTTTCTAGGTAGCAAGTGCTCTCACCTTCTCAGAGGCAACCACTATTCTGATAGTGACAGAGGGGATGATTATTGTAAAATAAGTGGTGGAGAATACATCACGAGATGAGGGAGGAGATTTAGACACCCGCCAGATCCAGCAAAGCTCTGTAGGCCACAACGAATTGTTTAGATTTTACCCTGAGTATGATCAGAGGCATGGTAGACTTTTAAGCAGATGAGGAACATTATTTGTGTTACATTAAAATAGATTATTTTGGATTCTATGTGCAGAGTAAGATTAAAACAAACAAACAAAAAACATTTAATAAGTTATTACAGGATTAGAAAAGGCATTATGATGATTTGCATTAGGATCATGGTGGACCAAATTATTGAGGAGGACATGGTAGGAATTAAATATGATGCCTAAGGCTTTGGTTTGAGCCACTGAGCGAATGGTGCAGTCTTCATGGAGGTGGGAAAGGCTGAGGACAGAAACACATTTGGGGAAGTAGGTCGTGAGCATGTAGGTGAACGGGTGAGTAGGAACGAAGAAATCAAGGTGTCAAGGAGGCAGTTTGATATACGAGACTCCAGGAAGTGGTCAGGGCTGTAGACTAAAGCTGAGAGTCAATCGTACATAGATAAGGTCATAGAATGTGATGAATTTACATAGAAACTTAATGTGGAAGAAGAAGAGATCGGGGCCAGGACTGACCCTGGGGCAGGGAACTCAGAGCACAGTAGAAGAGGAGGAGGGGCCAGAAAAGAAGCTTGAATTGGAGCAACCTAATAAATTGAATGGAAGCCAGGAGGAAGCAGTCAGGCAAGACAAAGGCACATATGTTTCCAGCAAGAAGAAATGAACGAATGTGTTGAATGCCTCTGAGACATAGACCAGGATGACAGTGGAAAAATTAACTACTGTCTTCAGCCACATGGATGAAATTGATAACCTTGACGGGGGAAATTCAAACCAATATTGGGTACTGAAAATAAACTTAAAGGATTTGTCCAGTGAATGGGAAGGAAAAATTAGAAATTGCAAGTGCTTTGGGTTTATTTCAATGAAATACATAGAAACAAGTTAGACTACTTTTCATGGTAACCAAAGGAAAATTTATTTCTTTCAATAAGTTCAATTTAGGAGACTGAGACAACCTAATCCATATTTTTTAGTTAACTCCTCAGATCCTCCTTCATTTTCTTCCTCCAGCATTCCCATGTTGCTGGAGTAGATTAAATATTAAAGCAAACAAACAAATGCAAACCTTGACCACTTTGAGTCAGTGTGAAAAATATTCCCATGTTTTTCTGGGTCTATCAAAATTACATTGCTTCTATTGTGAAATATTTCACTGCTCATGATTACCCCTCTTGGGAAATACCTCATTGCTGCTGAAACTTTCCCACCAGAAATTTTGGACATGATACACGTCTTCACTTTGGTTCCATTAAGGTTTTATTTTAATACATCTGAACTTCTATCTGAATAAGGTGATTTTTATTTCCCCTTATCCTACTTTCTTCTTTAGTGTAGTGCCAAAAATCAGATTTCTCATGTACAATCTCAATAGTGGTAGCAGTAGTGTCCTATCAAGTGGCTTTTCTGGCAGACAGCAGCAAGGCTTAAAAATATAATAAGAAAACTTCAAAAAAATTTAGAATTAAAATGTCCTGAGAGGCTTGATCTAATGTTTTCTGTCTCTTTTTTACCAATGATTTCTTGAAAATGTAATAGAGATACTTGATCACTTTATAGCCCTCTCCTGTCTTTATGAAAGAAAGACATGCTGAAAGTAGTGTCTTCTTACACACTATCTCAATAATCCCAAAGTGTGACCGATACGGAGGAGTCTTGAAACTAATCTTTTAGGCATGTTAATTCACGTGCCCGTCCAAAACCTTGATTCTGTTGGACAGCACTCTAAAGGGCAGGGGAAGAATAGTATTCTTGTTTTTATTAGCTAGAGTTCTTGTGGGAATCCTTTAGGAAGGAAAGCTGTTACGAACTATACAAAATGAACAAAGCCATGCTTTTGAAGGAAGTTTTGAGAGCCTTTGTGAAGAAGGACACCAGACACTGAACCACATCACAATTTTGTGGAGGGCAGTTATCGTTGCGGCCTTACCCGGATTATCTATAAAACTGGGTTCCAAGAGGAACACGGAGATCTGTTTGATGGGAGAGACATGCAGTGGGATTGCAGAGAAGAGCACTCGTAGCAGGAAGGAGTCTTAGGAGCTATAGAGAAGGCAAATGGTATCGGGCCAGATCACCCATGTTTTAGCACTGTCATACCATAAGTTAAAATAAGCACGAATTTCTCCTAGATTTCAGTAGCTATTATATCTGCAAAAGAATAGGTGCTCTGAACAGTAACTGGTGTTCTTGGTAATTGGAGCAAAATTTTAAGAATTCTAAGCATAAAACTGACTTGAAATTTAAAACACTTGAAAAAACCAGAACTCTGCCAGTATCACATTGGGAGGGATCTTGCTAGATTGAATGTCAGTGTAAATACATCAAGATTTGTATGCCCCACTACTTGATTGAAGATAAAAGTGGTTACTTGTACATAAGTGAGTTAGCAAATGCACTTGAATGAATCAAAAGAATACCTTCTAAAATGTACCCCTGGAATGTGAAACTTGAAGAACCATTGTACCAGAAGCCAGGCTGTCTGGTTAGTACGTGCTAAAGAAAAACCACAAAAAATTGTGTCTGAAATCTCCTTAACATGACTGTAGTGGTCAGAAATGTAACTCAGTGAAGATATTTCCTCCTAACTTGGGGGTCAACCCTAATATGTTACCAGGGTTGATGTCACCTTTTCTCTAGGAAATAATAAAGAAGCAGTTTCATCTTTATCCCAGAGCAAGTCCAAAGGGAACTTTGAGTTGCTTATAATGATTGGCCTGAATGAATTAACAGCCTCCTCAGGGAATGGTGTTCAGTCTATGCCAAAAAGATAGAGAACTCTAAGCTTGTAGCTGGAATATGCCTCATGAATTAAAGAGAGGATGTCAGCAGATACTGAAATCTGTTGGAGGAGAAACACATAGTCTATGACTATCTGGGGGCTGATTACCTAAGTTCTTTGTTTAACTTTTAGTTTTTTTTCCCCCACATAATAGGATAACATTTTATTAAGGTTGTACTCTATGCCAGTCTCTGTGCTGACAGTTGCCATGTATTTAACTCACTGAGATAGTTACTATTGATATCTATTTTATATATAAGAAAATTGTGACTAAGAATTAAGAAACCTTTCCAATTTACTCTGTTAGCAAGTAGCAGAGTAGGGTTTAGAAGCTTGACGATGTGACTCTAACTAATATATTCTTAACTATTAAGCTATGCTATCACCTCTAACTTCAGGACAGGCTTGTGACATTAAAAAAAAAAGACAAATTTTAAATCATTGAAGAGAATGAAGAAATGATCTAAATTAAAGACTAACTTAGCATGTTCAATGAGACACAGTTTTCCTGCCCTCTATTATCAAAATGAAGAAAATTAGATGTGTTTAGGTTTTATTTTTTGGAAAAAATTTGGAGAGTACCTGGTTGTTGAGGTGGTCTACTGCAAACTATGTTACAAATGCTCCTTGTGTCTAGAAATTGCAATAGCATTTATGAAAACTTGGATCAATCAGTACTCAATAGTTATTAGCCCTTTTACTGTAAATTTGACAATTAGAAAAAAGCACTAGAGATGAAGGCTCCTCACATAATCTTTATGCATGAGTAATTCCTGGAACAGACTCCAAGAAAGATAAAGGAGGATAATAGAATAGAAGGATATGAATAACTTGAAAACCCCAGTATGTAAAAACTGATGAGAGAGTGAAATACCAGAACATTTTATTCACACTTTAAGCTTCTGGAGAAAAGTAATCAGTGGGGATCAGCTTGTTCAAGGTTATGCAATTGTGTTCCTGGCTGAACAATTTGGTATTTGAGACTTTATTGTGTTTATCAAAACCCTAATACTGTACTTAGAATATTCTCAATCAGCTTTGCCTCATTCTTTGGGGTTGGGTGTAATTCTACATTGTAGGATAAGTTACTAATAGACATTTATTTCTTTTTATCAAATAGTCATTTATGAGGAATTTGGTTTTGATTAAACAGAGGGAATTAAACATTTTTCCACTAAGAACTGTTATGGCTGACACTAAAACTCTGTTGAATGACACACAAATCCTTTACTCATTTATTTTTTCCCTCTAGTGTTTGAAAAGCTGATAATACCCTGCTCGATCTTTTGGTTTGCTATCAAAAATATGTTTCTTCTGGCCAAAGATAGGAATAACCGTCATTCTACAGAAAGGTCATGATGGATTCTCGTTCTCTTTTTTGTATGGGATTATAAACTTAAGAATTAACGTCAGGCCATTTGCCTGACAGAATCAGAGAAATCATTATATTGCATGAAGAGTTTTGTAATGCCTTCAAAGTCTCAAGGAGGTACCATAGTCATCTAGAAACTTTCAAGTGACCGAATACCTCAAATTCCAAGTCACCTAGATACTTTTATCTCAGGCCATTTTAAATTTATTTTTTGATATTTAAAATAATAATAGATAATATTTATTTTATACAACTTGCCCTAGGAGTATAAATATCTTCAATTTGTCATCCAAATTTGGTGCTAGTTTGATGTAATTCATAATTACATCGCAGGTGTAAAATACCACTATACAGGTACATGTCACTACATGTCAGAGCAATTGCCCTAAAAATGAAGCAATTTGCCCTGCCTTGTGTAGCTCAGTGGATGGAGCATCAGCCTGCAAACCAAAGGGTTGCCAGTTCTATTCCCCAGTCAGGGCACATGCCTGGGTTGCCAGCCAGGTCTCCGGTAGGGGGCGCGTGAGACGCAACCACATATTGATGTTTCTCTCCCTCTCTTTCTCCCTCCTTTCCTCTCTGTCTAAAAATAAAATAAATAAAATGTTTTTTAAAAATGAAGCAATTCATGAGTATGAAAATTGAGAAGTGTTAAAATTCAACATGTTTTGAAAAGATTACTTCCTTCCCTTGAGGACTTTGAGAGCATATTAAATAGCTGTGGGAATTTATTTCAGGTGTTTTGTCTAGATGGCCAGGTTTCACATTCTGAACTCACAAAGACAATTGGATTATTTAGTTCAACTTATTAGAAAGTGTTGGTTCTTAAAAATCCCATTGTTTCTTTATAACACTTATTCTACCTCCTCAGTTTAAGACCCTGTCTTTTCCTTCCTGGATTACTGGCTCTTTGTCAGAATGGCTAGGCCTATAAAACAACAACTACAGATTGCAACAATCTTGCAAGCAAGATTGCTAGCTGGTTACCTTCCTGATAACTACTACAAATCCCCTCTGGGTTTCTTAGCACCTCCAAGAACACTATGAACAAGGCTGCTTCTGGGTTTTTTGCCCTTCCCTTCATTCTTGAATTTTTAAAATCTACATTTCCATTGAAGCATTTTCTGACCACCTCCCTCAGCCATTGACACACTATCATCTCCCTTTCTGAGCTCTTATATTACTTAACATTTTTGATGTTCATTAAAAGTACCATTTATTATTGCATTGTATTTCAGCAGTATTTTCTTTTATGCATATCTTAATATCTGAGGCTGTAAGCTCCTTGAAGACAATAGCCAAATGTTATGTATTTTTTCTCTTCTAACTAATAGAAAATACCACCCACATGCTCCCTCTTCTCTAGAAGAAATGTAGCTCTGCCCATAGCAATAGGGGTATAGGCCACACTTATAGGTGATACAGGAGATTATTCAAGGTTGATTTTCATCACGATGAACCTGACCCAATCTGGGCCAATTAGATTCTAATTTCTAGGAGTCTGGACCCAGGGAGGATGGTTGGTCCTTGTTGAATGTTTGTTCAATGTGAAAAGAGAGATGGGATGTCTGTGTGGACAGAGAAATCAATATGGAGTGAGAGCAAGAGGAATATAGCTGGTTTCCTGAAAGAAAGAAAAATGAGAGGCCTTGTGCTGGAAAGATGGATAGAATAACCCAATCTCCTGCTCTTCCGGTCAAAGCTTCCCAGTTACTCTCTTGCATGTATTCAATGGTATCATCTCCACAGCACTTATATGTTATGACCGGTCATGGCCAGACAGGTTCACGAGATTCCGGCAGATGAAAGAATATTCACAAAGTTGTTGGGGAGTCTGACATGCCTTTATTCATGGGTGGGTGATCCACGCAAGCTGCAGGCTGCGTGTCACAATGCATGTCACCTGCATGTCACTAGTCCCCTCTGCATGCCCGTGCCTGCGTACATGCACAGTGAGAAATCCCTGCCTCCTTAAGTCCTAGCACAAACAAAGCTGGCATCAGGCCAAAAGGTGAAGTAACATAGCATGAGTTGTGCATGCGAGCCCACTTCATGTTATGGGAACCATTTGCAGGACCCAGACTCAAGGCTATGAGAATACACTTTATCAGGCCCAGTCAAAGTTGTGAGAAACTGCTTCCCTCTCATTACCCAAACACAGGGGTAAGGAAGCCAGACCACCTCCATTTACCCTACAACTTATCAGCATTGGAAATTATCTTTTTAACTTATTTGGTCGTGGACATACCTTCTATCTTCTCCTCCTAGAATGTGTAGTCTGTGACAAGGACTTCAGTGGGCTCGACGCTATCTTTCTGGCACCTGGGACATTGTGTCTACTGTAGCCTCACTCGATAACATTTTTGACTGAAGGAATGCTTGGATAAGTTCTTAACTTAATTTCCGTTTCTTGGCAGTTGAAAGGGCTGGGGCCATGGAACGCGTGATGAGGAAAATCTAAACATGTAGCATGACTCTGAACAGGGGAGCCTTTGAGGAGAGCCCTTCACCAGACCGAGATCACCCAAGGGCTTTGGAAAGAACAGGGGAGCAGCGACAGGGAGAAGGAGCGCCCAAAGGGGATCCTGAGAAAGGCAGAGGATACGCTCTCCGTTTGGCAGGTGCGATGCTGTTTGTCGCCCTTGTATGTAAACCCAGCCGGAGAAAGCAGCCCCAGCAGCCAGCTGCCAGGAGAGCCTGAGAAAACAGGGGTGCAGATAACGGAAGACTTGGGGCCCCTCCCAGCAAGTGCAAACTTTCACACCTGTCAGCAATCAATCAAGAGGTTTATGGGGCTACGATATTTGCACTCCAATTAAAAAATCATAAAGCAGGCACCCTTTCAGGTTGCAGAAAACAAAACTCCAGAGTGTCCGCAGCAGCAGCTGTTAATCAGTTACTCCTAACGAGCGGCTGCCCAGCACGGAGATCGGGTGTTTACTCGGCCACAAATGGCAAACAAGACAGCAGCGGAAAGTGGGACTGGCCTCAGAGAACAGCCTTTCCAGGTGGGGATGACTCGGGTTCAGTTTATGGCACAGGCTCCATCTGGGGCTTGGGAAAAGGTTTTTGACAAACCTAACTGGCAACCTAAGTTTGTTTTCCTCCATTCCCATGTGAAACTGAAGGCCGTTCACCGTAATGTTGATATGGAACTGGGATTCGTCACCGAGGCGGAGGATACATTGCCTGTGGAAGCATCGGGCCCGCCACGTGTGCCCAGAGTTGCACACCTGGTAAGCGGACAAAGCTGAAGTTCGCCACAATCCTTTTGGTGTCTCCTGACCTGGTGGTTCCCCTCTCAACCCAGAACCCAGACCCACCTGTGGCTGCACAGAGGCGCCCAAATGGGTCCCTCTCACTCCCACCTACCACTGTGTCCTCACCTTCTTCTCATGCCCCTTCACCTCATTCCAACTTCAAGGGTCTGCTTTCAGTTCCCGCAAAGGACAGAGCCCTCTCCTCATCAGGCCTCCGCTCAAGTTCCTCCTTCCTGCTTCTCATCTGGAGGGTCCCTTTTCATTTGTCAGGTCACCCCTTAGAGTGGCCTACTCTAAATTGAAGAGGCCACCTCTGTATTTTATTCTTAAAACACCGTGTCATCATAATTAATAATTAAATAATTAAGCCTTCATTTACGGTTTAATGTCTGTCTCTTTCACCATGCCATTATCCCAATAGGGGTAAGTACCATCTCTTTTATTTACCACTGAATACAAAGTACTTACTGTAGTGTCTGACCTATAGAAGTTTAATTTACTCTTTTTTAATGAATGAGTGAATGAATGAATGAATGAATGAATGCCAATAAATAATGTTTTCTAGTATGGTTTTCCAAGATGACAAGCAGGATGAAATATCCAGAAAGAATTGGTCTCTAGTTTCTTTCTCTGTCACTACATAACCTGGGTTATACAATACAGAGTTTGTTTTCTCCCCTAACCCCAAACGGATGCCAATGGTGGGAATTTCAACAGCTGTAGGTAAGAGGATGAAGGCCACATTTTGGCAGGCACTTATTTACCCCACCTGGAAAATACCGCTGGGCCTGGTGGGGAAAGTCCTGGCCCTGCTCTCACTGGACCTGAGCTTGAGTGTTGCCTCTGATGCGCATTAGATCAAAGTAAGTCATTTTACCTTTATGAGCTTCTATTTCCTTGCCAGCTCAATAAGGACGAAATGAGCTACTGTGTGTGACAGTCCTTTGCAAATGACAAGAAGGCATGATTATTTCAATTTGCATTCCGGTGATTGTAAAGCCGCCCTGCCCTGCGTGAGAGGGTGACGTGGGGTGCTCTGTCTGCCCTCTGGGTCACTAGGTTCACACCTCTCCCACCCTCTATCGCAGCCTGGCTGGGGTCTCCCCTACTTGAGTCCTCTGTGGCAGCTCCCCCGTTTTCATACCCGGCACCCTGTTTTGCCTTTGGCTCCGGCCATTTGATCACTTGTACAAGGTTACTTCGGTGACCCCTGGGGATATCACCCAAAGCGCTCCCCTTGCTCCACCTATATTTTTGTCTGTTCTCGTTTCTTGGGCTGCGTTAGTTTTATTAGAAAAATAACACAGGCCCAGTGAAATGCTATAGACTTCCACCTCCAAAGATAATTAGAGCCCCATTTATTTGCCAATTCAATACAAATGTGATGGCAAAACAAACAACACACACACAAACAAAACCCAGCTTTTAGCTGCACATGCCCCCAGCTCAGATCCGCCAGTGTTACGCTGCTTTAGCACTTGTGAAAAAAATAAATCCTGGGGAACCACTGGGTTGCAATAGGCTTCCCGTTAAACACAGGAAAGAAACAGCTGATATCTGAATTTGCTAATTTTCGCTGATTCAATTAGAGGGTGATGTGCACAGCTAACGAGGGAAACATTCAGGTAGGTGAATTAAGGCTTGGGAACAAAGTTTAAGTTGTAATCAGCACATCCTGTATTAGATTGGAATCATTATTTAGTGAGTATTTCCCAAATCAGAAAAGAATCCCAAGCTTCTGTATTCTTCCTTCTCCTTGAAGCAATAAAACAAAAATATCCATCCCTTGCCCCTCTTTCAATCATGGAATTTATAAGCAATACTTAAGTGACTTTGCTCTCATGTGTGGTAGAAATAAAACCAATATTGTTATCTCGTCTATATTAATGTGGAACTTTGCATAACAGAGAGGCTGTGTGATTTATCGACGATAAATGTAGTCACAAGGCAAATGTTCACATTCTTATCTCCTTGGCAGCAAATGTTTTGTTTCCTACAGGGACCGTCATCCTTTAACCTTTCGTCATATGCCCTTGCCTCTCCTTGCTGGTCTATTTCCAAGGAAGATAAGGGTGTGGCCAAAAATATTCACAGCCATACCCACAGTCACCCACCCAGATAACCACAGGCACATACCCCCTTACATCTTATTCCTAAGAGTTCTGTCCCCTACCCATGTGTCTTGGTTACCCCTGTCCATCTACCTACCCATTCCCTCAACCATACTCCACCCAAGATTTCCAGATTTAACAAAAAAAAATATAGCACACGCAATGGCATTCAAATTTCAGATAATCACAAATCAATTTTTAGTATTAAGTAATCCCAGGCCACATTTAGGACATAGTTTTACTAAAGCATAATTTGCTGTTTATCTGATATTGAAATTCACTGGGTATCCTGTATTTTTATCTGGCAAACCTAATCACTTCACAAAAACCTACATCTTGTCTGTTTATCCCGATTCCATGATTCTTTGATTCTACCTTAACCCCGGTCATTTCAGATTTCTGCTAAACATATCACTTTCCATTTTCCCAGTGTTTCCCAACCTGTCTAGGGCCAGAGATGACTGTAGAGACTCCTCTGAAGCACTGGATCACCATTTGTAATCTCTCTAAAGGTCAATTTCTTCCTCTATAAAATGAGGATTTCATCAATTCCTGTCTCATATCCCTATTGTAAGGACCGAATGACAGACACACAAGTCCTGGCACATAGTACGAGCTCATTTTGAGTTACTACGTGTCAGTGAGTGTTGCTGGGGTTGCTGCTCTTGTATCTATTGTTCTCTAATACATGAGAACACAAAGGCATGGAGGGCTGAAGCGAACCGCTCATGTTTACCTAGTGGCAGCACTGCTAAGTGTTGAAGAGAGAGTTTCTGAGACCCTCCTTCAAATATCAAACTCAGTGTTTAAATTCAATATTTTAGACCTAGGTCCTTTAAAGACCAATATGGTAGGTACTATTGGTCACTGCCCAGCTACCTGTGTGTGCAGGGAAATGGTCTCCTCCCTAGGTCAAGTAATGAATTGTTAGGTGTTTAGGCATTGAGATGTGAGCCCTTCCTGGCCAATGGGACTGGAAGGGAAGTGCACTAAGGGACTTCTGGAAAAGACTCTTCTTGCTAATAAAACTATGTACATGAGGACAATGATTCTCTCTTTTGGATATGACATTGTCTAAACATAATTCTTGGGATGACTGCAGTTGACTTGTGCAAAAAGGGGAACTCTCCAAGTCCCTGAAGATGGCAGAGTAGACAGAGGGAAATCATCTATATCTTCAGGGATTGTTGAGCAACTGAGTTTCCCAACTATCCTGACTCCAGACTTCTTATTTTGTGAAATAAATAACTCCTTCTTTTTTCTAATGTTTTAAAATTTATTTATTTGTTTGTTTTTAGAGAGAGGGGAAAGGAGGGAGAAAGAGACAGAGAGAAACACTGATGTGAGAGAAAAACATCGACTGGTTGTCACTCGGGTGCACCCCAGCTGGGGACAGAACCTAGGCATGTGCCCAACCAGAAATCAAACTGGTGACTTTTCACTTTGAATGACGATGCCCAATCAACTGAGCCACACTAGTCGGGGCAATCTCTCCTGTTTATGTGTCTGTGCTCTTGGTCTACTACTTGTAACCCTAAGCTCTTTCTGTGGTACAAAACTCCAGACTCTAGAAAAAAGAGTCAGGCTGAGCGTGTTTAGTTTCCCTTGGGTTTCTATAAAACTACACATTAGCAACATATTTTTAATAGAATCTCAGGGAAGAAGACTCCCTTCTCCTCAAACAGTTGACTTCCAAACAGTTAGCCATTCGTCTCCTGTGAAAAGTCTTTGAGCACAAGTTTTTAGCATTCCCTGTAAGACTTTCTGAACGGTATTTTCCCCAAGAAACTACAAAAAAACAAAGCAAAAAAAAACCCTGCTTCTCGCCTTCTCATAGGCACGTGGAAATCCAGCTTATCTCCATGAGAAGAAGCTTCTCAAGTTGGCTTCTTCCCAATGTATTTTTCTATGTCACACATACATGAATACGTGAGGTCTGTCCAGAAGGTATCCAGCTACATAATATGAAAAATAGAGACATTTATTGAAGAAGATACAAAAGACAGTGCACATAGGACAATGACACCTCAGATCCCTTCAAAGCAGGCGCCTTGGGATGGGGTTCTACCAATCACTGTTACCCCATCGCATTTTCCTGATTCTCATCAATGGTCTGAAATCTCTTCCCTTTCAAAGGTGGTTTTCATTTTGGGAAAAGGCGGAAGTCACAAGGTGCCAAATCTGGGCTGTAAGAGGATTGAGTCACCTGGGCGATTTGATGTTTTGCCAAAAAGCTCTGCACGAGGCATGATACGTGAGTAGGTGTGTTGTTGTGATGAAGCTGTCAATCAGCAGTTGCCCATAGCTGTAGCCTTCTGAATCATCTGTATAGTTTCCATGGATGAATGTTCAAGCTTAATGCAAAAACTGATGCAGATTCGTTGCTCTACTTGTTCAATCATTTTGAATGTAACAGCCACACAACACACCATTGAACGGTGTCTACTGCCCCCCTCAACTGACTAGTACAGTGAAGTCATCATGGTTCATGCATGTACATTTCAGTCCACTCACCTTGGCTGCCAGGTTACATCAACGTCACACAAACCATTCTCGTTATATTAACAATGGCTGGACTTTTCATGGACAGACGTCACGTATGTATTTTTTAATTTCTAGTAAACAAGTGTGTTGAATTTTCACTCTACTCTCTGTTAGGTCTTATAGGCATCAAAATATAGAGAGAAATAGGCTTCAACGTGATTATCTTTTCTTTGAGAAAACATGCTACTATTACTATTAATAATTACATTAATTCATTAATTTAGAGTTTAGAAATATTTTCAAATACAGTGTCTTATACTGAGCAGTTTTTAAGGAAGTTCTAAGTAATTAACAAAGTAATATAATTCATAGAATAACAATATAAAAATAATATATTTTTGAACCTACACTTAATGCATATATTAATAATTATCAAATTTTACAGTGCATCAGAATCACTTAGGGGAGCCTGCTAAAAATTGAAATCTTGGGCTGAATCCCTCACTAGGAATTTGATTCAATAGGTCTTAAGTGGGGAACTCAAATTCGTTTTTTAAAAAGTGTGCATATGATTCTGATGCAGGTGGTCCACAGACCATGTACTAAGGAGCAGTTAACTTATGATAATCGCAATTATTAGCCAGGAAGTGGTGAGTCCTAACAGCTTAAAGTGGTGGTTCTCGAAGTGTGGTCCCTAAAACAGAAGGGAGGCATTCATCAGGAATTTACTAGAACTGCTCAAATTCTTGGGCCCTATCCCAGACCTAAATCAGGAACTCTAGGGGTGTGGTCCAGCAATCTGCCTTTTAACAAGCCCTCTGGGTGGTCTGATACACATTCAAATATTGAGAACCACTGACTTAAACAACTGGGAAGTCTCCTTGGAGAAAGAACTTGAGATGTATTTGGTAAAATTAGAATAGGGTAAAAGAAGTGAGACTGCCACTCCCTATCAGCTGTAACCTTACCCTCCCAAAGGCAGGGTAAGAAATTAGGAGGAGCCTGGCCTGGTAGAAAAAAACTTAAAGTGAGCATTGCCTTATTGTGGTCATCCCCTGACTCCGATGGCATCATTTGTCTGTAGATTAGCATTGTTTTCTTGCAAGCATATTGCTTCTTGGCTACACCTTCCAATTTGGCTCAGACCAGTTGCTTCCATGCCAAATCAAATTTTATGGTGAGCTTCACTGGGGTGCCAAGGGGTCCCCTGGACAGCCATTCTGCTGACTTACCCTTCTCTAACTAGGGAGTGATCAAATGGGGCATAAGAGGAGAGAAGACAGCTCAGTAAAATCATCTTGTTTGTCTTTTTTGTGCTTCTTCATGTAAGAGATTGTTCTCGGAAGAGATTCTTCTCAGTCAAACCTTTTCCAAAAGGATTTTCAACAATAGGCCCATTGGTTGGTGAATTTGAAGAGCTGTTATCATTTCCAGCACCACTCTCAAAAACCTCAGGGTTTCTTTGATTGGATTCATTCAGACTACCATCTTCTATAGCATTCTCTTTGGTCACTCTATCAAAAATTCTAGGCTTTATGGGTATTGGACAATTTCTGCTGTTGAGTGACTCTTTAGAGTTAAAGACCTTAGAAATGGATCCTTGCCAAGCAGGAGAAATGGTAAACTTCACAGGCTTGCTAGCCAGGGTTGGGATACCCTTAATGAGGTCTTCAGAGCCTTGGCCTTGGCAGGATTTCTTGGGGTTGCTGAGAGACGCTGGGTCTCCTAGTGGAGACCAGCTGCCAGGATGGCCCTCAAACATGCTTTTCTCAGCAGAAGCACTCATGAAAGCTGAGGAGACCTATTGCCGGACTTTGGGATCTCTCAAGGCATGGGAACGGCGTCTGGGAGGCAGCTGCTCTACAGAATTCCTCTACCCTTCGGGAGAGATCTCTGACATTGAGGAGATTTCTAGCTGGTGTTCAGGCTTTCTCATGGCCTCCAAAAAGTGTCTTGAGGGCAGCTGCTCCTTGGAACTGCTCCGCTTCTTATGAGCACTCTCTGAACCCAAGACAATGTCTTGCTTGTCTGCAGGCCTCCCTAAGGACTGGAAGCGCACCTTATAGACAGCAACTTCTGAGATACCTCTTCATCAGCAGTGTTCTCCGAGCCTTAGAAAACTTGATGCTTGACTTTAGTCCTCAACAAAGATTTAGAAGGATGATGTGGAGGCAGAATCCACATAAATCCACCTCTCAAGACCAGAGCTTTCTGAACCTGAGATCCGATATCCTATAAACCTCATGAAAGACTGAAAAGGACCTACGGAGGCAGTGTATCCATGGAAATACAGCTTGTGACAGCAGCACTGCCTGGACCTGAGACGATTTATTGGACTTTATTTCACACCAAGGTTGAAGCAGGACACCTGGGAGGCAGTAGCACCATAGAAATGCACCCCACAATGGCAGCAGTCTCTTTAAAGACCTTAAATCTTCAAAGACTTTTGGAGACGGGTCGCTCAACTTTAGGCCTCATCGAAGGCTGGGAGGTACCTGGACGGCAGCAGCTCCACACCAATGGCTCCCATAACAGCAACAACCTGTGAACCTGAGCAGATTTGTAGGACTGTAGGTTTTGTCAACGACCGGAAAGGGTATTTGGGGCACGTGGGCTCCACAGAAATGACCCTCTCACTAGCAATGCCCATTGAACCTGACATTAGACCTCACCAAGTGCAGGGAATGAAGCCTGGGAGACAACAGATCCATAGAAGTTCCCCATCACCAACAGCACTCGCTGGGCCTGAGCAGACTTGCTGCTACCCTGTCCATCTCACCAGGGGCTGAGGCCACTCTCTCTGGGAGGTAATCCTCTTTTTAAGCACGGCACTTGCAGTGACATTCCAGCTTTGCTTTATGTCACACTGTTGGACACTTACAGCTCAGTCAAGGATATAAAAGAGGCCGAGGAGCCGGTGTTTGTCCAGCCATGAAATAGGCCGGTTAAGCTGAGGCCTGCAGAGAGGGGCACTCTCTCTTCCTGGTGAAACACCCAGAGGACAGGATGGATAGGTTATAGCTGCTGTTGCAGATCTGGCTTCCTTCATCATTTATTTCTACGGTGGGCCCCCATAAGGGATACAGCCTTGGAATTCTGCTCTGCAGTCCAGCACCGCCACCCACATTAGGACTGTTGCAGACGGAGTGGCATTTGCTCCTCAGAGCAGCACCCTGACGTTAATGTGTGCACAAGACATGATTTAGGGTGCGAATTGTTTATATCAGTTAACAAATGATATAATACATGCATATATATCGTTTGCATATGCACGTGTGTATGTATATAACAATTCATTGATTTACCTATAGGTAGGCTGTGTAATGTCTTATGAAAGTAAACCTACAATAACAATAGAAGACTTACTACGGTGCTATGATACTAGTGTTCTTTTAAGCACTTCTACCCGAGAGATTGTATCTAATTCTCAAAACCCTGTGACACTTTTTTAGCCTTAGCACTATTGACAATTGAGACTTGATCGTTATTTGTGGTAGGACGGTCCTGTGCACTGCAGAGCTTTTAGCAGCATGGCTGGCCTCTACCCACTAACTGCCAGTAACATCCCCCACCCCAGTTGTGACTATCAGAAGCATCCCCAGACATTGCCAAATGTCCCTTGGAGAACAAAAGTGCCTCAGTTGAGAACCGCTGTCCTAGGAGGAAGGCATACCTGCCAGCCCCTTTTTACCAATGAGGAAGCTGAAGATGAAAGGGGTTAAGTATTTGCCCAAGTTTAGGCAGCTATCAAGAACAAGGCTTGGGATTTAAACCCTGTCTATGGAGTCTGAACTCTTAGCCACCACGCTGCATGTCACTAAGTGATTATCCCTTTTAACATCTGTTGTCCTACCAAGTCTCTTAAGACACTTTCAGCAGCCTCATAACCTCTTGCTGCTCATGGGCAGGTAGATTTTGCGTTTTCAGGGCCAAGATCGCTGGGAGATTTAAAATCAGCCATGCATATCTACCCCTCCTTTTGAGAGGCTAGGAACTGTGCTAATCTCTTTAACGTTGTTTCTGCCCAGAATTGGGGGGTCAGGGGGAAACCTAACTTTGTCACACACAGAGAACATTTTTAATAACCTAAGTGAGAGGGGATGGCTTTGCTGTCACTCAGTGCTTAACGAGGTCACTGAACTAAATTTGCCAGCCCCGTTTAATGTTTGATGACTCACTCCCTAAGGCGTTAAACACTTTTTATGCCACAGGTGTTGTAGGGATCAAGGAGTTGGCATTTGTCAAGCTCCTGAAGATGTTGAACACATTATTCTTCTACAGGCTCTTCATTCATTTGCTGGCCAGAAAGAACATAAAACTAATAGCTAAAACCCAATCAAAACCAGTATGTAAAAAGCAAGGAGCTCTGGCTTTAGAAGGTGCTATCAAATACCACCCTTGCTTTCCAACTGGGCGGTGCTCTAGGTTAGAGCGGAAAGTGCACACAGATATTGAATCCAAAATGGCGGCAGTCACCCGTTCGTTGTTTAGAACTTTATGAATTTCATTGGATGGATGGCTGGCTCTTTGGGGTTCTGTGCCTCTCCGAATAGACTTTTGCTTAGCTTCATTTTTTCTGGGTAATTGCATCAGTAGTATTGTATTTATGCTACAGAAACATGCTCTAATTCTCATAATCCCAGCTCAGTGAGTGGGTTGTACTTGTTGTTTCAAACCTATTTTCCCGTCAGTTTAGCATTACCAATGCCTTACTCATTTTAGACGCGTTAATTAAACGTGTGCGTTTCCTCATCAAACTAGTCTTTATCACACGTTGGCAAGATATGTCATCGTCATTGATAAGCTGGCGTGCCCTGCCTCTGCCTTTAAAACCCCTCTCAACCCGCGTGAGAAGCACAGCCTCAACGGCAGGGCCGATGGTTTGACTGAATTCCCTCCAGTCAGTTAACGCTGACCAGTAGCTTGTTTGAGACGTGGTTATGCTTTTTAGTAAATGTTAACTCTTTAGGGCTAAGGATTTGGTTTAAATTTTCTAGAGGTATTTTTAATCAGTTTGATGAATGTGTGGATGATTAATGGTGAGGAATGTGGGGAAAGAAACAGGGAAAACAGAGGCCAGGCTTGTTTTGGCCTTGACAACCCCATTTCTCAACCATCCAGACATTTCATCTCCCGACTCTGTGAAGTCATTTGGGATCTGCATGCTACTTACCTTCAGTCCCCAGGTGTCTGGTTTGCACAAAAGCCAGGAAAAAGCGCGTGGTAGGCTGAGCGGGTGAAGCACTGTGCTCTGATGACCAGCGTCCTGATGGTACATGCAGGATCCAACCTCCCACTGCTGCAGAGGGATCCTCATTCTTTTTTATCTAACCAGGACTGCTCCTCTCATTCGTGATTTACAAACCATTCGTGATTTACAAAGTACTGGAAAAGTCCAGTGCTGCCCATTCCATGGAAAGCTTCAAGGACAAGTCTCCAACTGAAGAGAGTTATATATTGCTTTTTATGGATAAACAAACTTAATAGGGGGTCAGTGCCAGGTTGGATGGAATATCAACAAAGGCCCACAGCGGGAAGGATGTATAATAAGCTAGCAGGAAAATGTATAGCACTGTTAGTTTGACTCATATGTCTACGTTTTCTTCTTTGTTCCCATTTTCAGTAGGTAGCTAGGCCTTTCTATTTGGCTCGCTTGGGGGATTTGTGTTGCTGGCAGAAAGCAGACATTGTTTCAAGAAAACTCCTTTCCCATCTTTGGATTTCTACCTCTCCAGAACTATGTGTGACTATTATGCAGGGGAAAGAGGGAGTTAAAGATCAGAAGAATAAGATGAAGATGCTCCTATCCCTATCTAGGCCAACATTGTAAGAACTGGACTTTTGTATCATTCTCCAGTAGTATCCCCTCTAGGTAGCAAGGCCTGTAGACTTCCTTCCTTGGGAGAAAATGAGGTGATGATGGAAATGAAATACTCTGATGAACACCACAAACCCTGAAACCAGGATGCCTTTGTTAAAATCCCAGTGCACCTCTTGAAACTACTGGGGCTTGTTCCACTCAGTTCTCTATGACTCAGTTTACTTATCTATAAAATAGCAACAGTGATAAAATAATCTCATAGACTGCATGTGAAGGTTAAATGAGTCAATTCACGGAAAATAGGTAGAACAATGCCTGGTGCACAGTGAGCCTACCATAAATTAACTGCTAACGATTAACAATTAACGATTGTTCATTTCAAAGCAGATTATAGCTCCCATGTCATTGGCACAAAAATCATCAAAAGCTCTTGCCTTCAGGGGCCCTCATGTGCTTGGACAGTGAACATATTATGACTGCCATGTTTGACTGAAGAGAAGACAGCCCTTCCCCCATTTCCCTGGGCCCCATATTAGCTTCCAGGACTCAGGAGTAGCAGTCCCCCACTCTACGTCATCCTGACTTTGATATGCCAGCAATCCTTCAAAGGAGGGTAAATCAGATATTCAGTAATTTAAAGGAAAGAAATGTGTGATGTCTTACACATTTGAGTTTCTTTGTTCTGTTATTTTTTTAAAAACAGGAAAAGAAAAATAGTTTATTTTTTAAATTTTATTCAATTTATTGGGGTGACATTGGTTGATACAATTATACAGGTTTCAAGTGTACAACTCTATAATATATCACTTGTATATTGCATTGTACATTCACCCCCCAAAGTCAAGTCTCCTTCCATTACCGTTCATCCCCCCTTTACCATCTTCTACCATCTCTCCCCACCTCCCATTCCCTCTGGCAATTACCATACTATTGCCTGTGTCTGTTTTGTTGTTGTTGTTTAATCCCTTTACCTTTTTCACTTAGCCCCCAACCTCCCTCTTCCAACAGCTGTCAGTCTGTTCTCTGAATCTGTGTTTGTTTCTATTTTGTTTGTTAGTTTACATTGAATTTTATTGAAAACTTATTACTAATCCATTCATAATTAGCCACCTGCCTATTCTCTTTCTATATAAAGCAAATTCAGAGCATCGCTGAAGACATTTATTGGCATAGTATACTTAATTATAGAGAAAACTGATAATCTGGGATAATGTAATCCAGGAGAGAGTCTTCAGTGCAAGACAAGAATAAGCACTTTTGTTTGTTTGTTTGCTTGCTTGCTTGCTTGCTTTTAGGAAAAAGAAGGCCAAGTGGTATGAGGAAATAAAGGCCATTCACAGGGGCATGGACATGAGGGACAATATCTTCTGTGAACGGTGCAGAGAATGCTAGATACACACACGCCAAAGAGTTGGGTCTTGATCCTATGCCATCTAAAATATCAACTCAGAAAGGACTGAAGACCTAAACATAACACTCAAAACTATCCTAGAAGAAAACTTAGGAGAAAAGTTTTATGGCATTGGATATGGCAATGACTTCGAAAGCACAAACAATAAAAGCAAAGTGAGAAAAATGAATCCGCATCAAACTAAAAACATTTCATGTAGCAAAGGACATCAACAGAGTAAAAAGACAACCTATGGAATGAGAGAACAGAGTGTCAAATGCAAAGTTGCAAATTATATATCTGATTATCTGATAAGGAGTTAATATGTAGAATACATAAAGAATTTCTACCATTCAACAAAATTATAATAACCAGATTGAAAAGATTCCAATAGACATTTCTACAAAGGAAATATACAACTAGCCCACAGACATTTGAAAAGAACTCAACATCACTAATCATTACAGAAATGCAAATCAAAGCTGTAAGATACCACCTTACACCCATTAGGATGCCTACCATCAAAAAAAAAAAAAAAAAGAAAGAGCAATAGCTGATGAGAATGTGGAGAAATTAGAACCTTTGTTCACTGCTGGTGGGATTGTAAAATGATGCAGCCCCTTTGAAAAGCAGTATGGCTGTTTCTCAAAAAATTAAAAGTATAACTTCCATATGATCCAGCAATCCCACTTCTGGACATGTATACAAAATAATGGAAGGCAATTTCTGGGAGAGATAGCTGCATAGTAGTGTTCACATCAGCATTACTCACAATAGCCAAGAGGTAGAAATAACCCAAATGTCCATCAGTGGATGGATGGATAAACAAAAATGTGGCATACACCTAATATAAAATATTATTCAGCCTTGATAGGAAGGAAATTTTGTCACATGCTACAACATGGATGAATGCTAAGCACCTTATGCTAAGTGAAATAAGCAAACACAAAAAGACAAAATTATATGATTCCACTTACACAAGGCACTTAGAGCAGTCAAATTCACGGAGACAGAAAGTGGAATGATGGTTACCAGGGACTGGGAGAAGGAGGGAATAGGGCATTGTTTAATGGGTATAGGGTTTCAGATTTGAAAGATAAAAAATTCTGGAGATCTGTTGAGCAACAATGTAAATATACTTACTACTACTAAACTGTCCATTTAAAAGTGGTTAAGATGGTTACAAAAATAGGAGAGACCAACTTTAGGAGTCAAGCCACCTAAGGTTCTATAGGAGAGCAAGGTGTCCTAGCTGTGGTGATAAAGTCAGTAAAACAGAAACTATTGACTTTCCCTCTGGCTCATGATGTCTATGAGCTGTGCAGGCTTGGGGCAGAGCCTCACTCAGGTGGTTCTGCAAGCTTGTTCCCTGAAAGCAAGCTTTGTGATGAAGGAGACGGCACACAGGAAGCTTAGTAGGGATCAAGATGAATTTGAGACCCAGAGCCTGCCTTTATATTGCACTGCCTGCACCGCCTCTACACAGCCACTGAATGAGTGAGCCCCTGGGAAGGGATGTGCCTTCACTGGGTGGCTCCGATCTTCAGCAAGGCGGTTCCGGAAGACGATTGCCAGCGAAGAACCTGTCAGTGGGCAGCTTTCCCAACAGCTGGGAAAGGAACTTCTTCAGTGCAGCAGCATCCAGAAATCATGGCAGAAGCAACGGCCACTGCCCAGATCAAATGCTTGTTGATTACAGCTGACGTAAAGTAAAGGGAAATGTGGGTATCAGTGGTCCTCTTACAACAGAGGAGGGGAGGCACTGCAGGACTACATATAAAGACCAGCGGAAGTTCCATCCATGAACTCCCTCCCTC